>RJWM01027565.1:0-26615 GCA_004363535.1 Dasyprocta punctata
GCTGTGCTGGCCACGCTCGTCTCCGTCACTTGGACAGGTCCACGCGGCCGGCACAGGGCCCGAGTGAAAGCGCGGACAGCGACGGCCCGGGACACCGGAGCAGACCGAGGCGGCGGCGGTGCCAAGGACGCAGCTTCTGACGCCTCCTTGTCTTCCTCTTGGTTTCGGCGGCCCTTTAAACTGTCCACCAGGGTCAGTGCACCCCTTCCGCCCTCCCCCACCTCCGCGTCCCGTCCAGTCCCGCCCCCGCCCCTGCCGTCTCCCCTGCGTCTGGCTCTGAGTCCCTGATGCCCCGCGTTTCCCGTAGAGGAGGCCGTGCCGTCTGCACGCTCGCCTGTCTGGTCTCTGTCGCTCAGCCCTGGCTCTGTCCCTGGACGGAGTATCCGGCCCGGAACAGAAGCCTCAGGACGACGGCCGCGCTGACTTCCCCGTGTCCATCGTCGTGGCCCTCGACCACGTCTTATGCTTCACGGGGCCTCGGGGACACAGGTCCTCCTCACGGTCAGCGGCCTGACTGCTCTGTGGCGCACGCTCAGCAGAGTCTGGGGATTTTCAGGGTTCATCAGAGCCGTGGTCTCCGGAAGCCACTGTGTGGCAGCGAGTCCGGGGCCACAGTGACAGACCACGGCCCAGGCAGCGTGTCACGGGTTCCAGGGGAAGCCCGACCTAGACTGAGGGCGGACACTGACACGCGGCCACACACAGCCGACCCGGAGCGTCCCGCAGGTAATTCAGAAACCGCTGGAGACGCCATAGAGACGCCATAGAGACTCTGAACGTGGGCTTCCTCTCATGTTCGCTGAGAGAAAACCACAGGTGTGGTGCAGACACTGCGGACCTGGCTTCTCGTGGTTTCCTCAGTGACCCAGCTGCTCCACCCCCGGCTCCGGCCACGGGTACCTTTCTCTCGTTGCTGGGACAAAACACCCAACACCCAAATGAAGGAAGGAAAGGTGTATTTAGCTCACAGTTTTTGGAGGTTTCAGTCCACAATCAGCTGGCTGCAAGGCAGGGTGGCATGGCACAGGGGCAACACGTCAAGGCAGCAGCCAGCAAAAGCGGTCAGAGTAAAAGGGGGGCAAGAGCAAGCCTCTTCTCCTCCCTTATATGGTACACAGGACACAACACTATCACCCCCCATCCCCCCGGGCCTGCCCGGCGTCCGAGAAGCCGTGGTTAAAGGCGTAGACACTGCTGCGAGGCGGAGCCCGGGGTGGGGGACACTTGGGCCTGGAGTGGAGAAGGTGGAGAGGACCCGAGCCCTTCCCACAGCCACAGAGGAGAGGCGGCCAGGGGGCCCGAGAGGCAGCGCCTGCCGTGAAATTTATTAAAACAATAATCGCCATCGCCTTTCAGCTTCTGAAGTTCAGGATTTGGAAGCAACGCCACGGGCAGTTCCGGCCCACGGTTCCTGAGGTTGGTCAGCGTGCCAGCCGGGCTCTGGTCAGTATGGGGGGCGGGGACGGAGGAGCTGCCCGCTGCCCATCCCCCGCATCGGCCTCGCCACAGCCCACGAGTGCTGTCCCAGCCCATGCTGCGTCTGCCGCCACCCCGGGCCCAGCCCAGGAAGCCACAGCGCCTTCGTCCCCTGGCCTTTCACGCAGCCGGCCGGTGGCTTCCCTGCTCCTCTCCTGGGCACACGGATGCTGCGTTGCCATGGGGACAGGGATGTGTCAGTCACTTGGGCAGGGAGGACCCAGGAGAGGGACTGTCTGGGTGCTGTTGGGTGCTCCTCGGGGCTGGGGCGCAGAGCGTGGCCGGGTCCGTGTGGCTGTGACCTGCGGTCCTTCCCGAGGACGGCGGCGAGGACAGTGTGACCAGACTGGGGCGCAGGGTGGAGGCCGCGGGGAGACAGCACTGTAGGGTTCGCTCTGAGGGGAGAAAAGAAGTGGGGGTGCAGCTGACTGGAGATGCAGACACTGGGCGGGGCACACTGGAGGGGCCGGGCGTGCAGAGCAAGCCCGACCCAGGGAGCCGGCTCGGTGGCGCGGACGGTGACCCTCAGGCCCCGCGGTGGGCTGGAAGGCAGGCTGACCCTCGGCCCGATTGAGAAGCAGCTTCCGGCCCTGAGGGGGTCCCCGAGCTGCGGCTCAGCACAGCCAGGGCTGAGGCGGACCGACCCGGGACTCCCCGCTGTGGCCCCAGCGCCCCCCACCCCCGAAGGGTTTGTCAACTGACTCGGACGGGTGCAGGCCGGGCCCTCGCCTTCAGTGCCAAGCACCGCTTACTACGAGAAGGAGGCGTCAGCCTGGGCCACTGGAACTCAAGTTCGATGAAATTAAAAAAGAAAGGGGTCAGACCAGGGCAGGGCTTGCAACGGGGGTAAGCAGAAATTATTAGTGTTATACTTTCACCAGCAAAGAGAATTAAATATGCCACTGATGATTGTATGTAGCAATATAAAATAAGCTCCTATACAACAAAACCATGGATAAATAAAATAATACCTAATGACCTCATTGCAGGGCTCTGCCCCGTGCTGGAGGACCCTCGGGCCACCCGCCCCGGCGCCGCAGTGGGCGCTGCGGGACTCGCGGCAGAGGAGGCCGGGGTCCCCGGGGTCACACAGCCGCCTGCAGCCTCCGCGGCCCTGCCCGAGGGCGGGAGAGCGGGGCGCGCGGGTCTGCGCCCTTCCTGACCGCGGCTCCGGTCCTGGGCTCACTCGGCTCTGTTTTTTGCCCGCTTTGATCTCGGCGCGGTGCACCCCAGAGGCGGCGGGGCCCCACAGCGGAGGCGGCGCGGGCTGCTCCCTGGGAAGCAGCTCAGGCCCAGGATCTGCAGCCGCCGCCCGCCGCACCCCTCCTCCTCCTCGGGGGTGGGGTGGGGGCGACACGCGGCCTCCAGGGCTGCAGGCCCGGACTCAGGTCTCGGCCTGCGACCCCCGGGCTTGTGCTCTCTGTGCCTCCACCCCCCAGCAGCTCCCCCAGGCCTTCCCGGGCAGCCAGGCCGGCCTCAGGGGCCCCGAGCTCTCCTCAGTCCCCCGGCTGCAGCTGGAGGCGCTCGAAGGGCCGAGGCGGCTCTCACCGCCCTGGAGGGTGCAGAGCCCTGCACTGGCCCGGGCGCGGGGTTTCCGTACCCGGAGGGCAGGGAGGGCAGGGCTGCTGCGGCCACACTGCGGGGAGCAGGGGAAGCCGCCCCGCTGCTTGCTGGGAACACAGCCGCAGAGTCAGCGGGAGGCTGGGACCCAGCGCGGTCGGAGGGACGCGGGATGGGGTCACCGCCGTGGAAATCGGTGAGGCTGTTTCCCAAAACGCTGAACATAGCACTGCCGTGTGACCCAGCACCCCGCCTTGGGTACCCCACGGACAGCATGGTTTGAAAGAGGCATTGTGTAGCCATCTTCACCATTCACAAGCCAAGCGTTGGTGGATAAGTAAACGGTCAACCGGGCACGCTGCGCGTGTTCAGTGGAAAACTCCTCGGCCTTGGAAAGGGAGGCCCCGCCTGCCCAGGCGCAGTGCGGACGGCCCTGCGGGACTCTGCGCCTGAGATCAGCCAGCCCCCGAAGAGCAAGTGCTGTGTGATTGATTCCGCGTCCCCGATGTCCCCGGAGGGTCAGAGTCACGCAGAGAGAAAGCAGGACGACGGGGAAGGGAGGGAGACCGGCGGGCGTCGTCACCGCGTGGTGGGCACGGAGCCTCGGGTTTAAAAGGCTTCCAGAACATTCTTGAGTCTTGGTTTTACCGCATGAACGCACTTCGCACTGCCGCCCTGTATGCTGAGTGGTACGTTTTCTGTTTTGTGGCTTTTCCCATAATAAAACAGTGGAGATGAGAAAACAGGCAGCTGGCTGGCTTCTCAGGAATTTCTGCACGAGAAGCGGGAAGACCAGCTCTTGACCCTGGTTTGTTTATGTTGCAGTTTTATCTAAAATGTCCCCCCGAAGCTCATGCGTTCTGAGGTAGGACTTCTGCCCAAGGGACGGGATCGTGAGAGACCAACCTCACCCATGGACGAGGCCGTCGGTGAGTTTGCAGCTGAACGTGTGCTTCAGGGGGGCCCTTGGGAGTGGGGCTGGCCGCGAGACCCCGAGGCCTGCGCCGTCCCAGCCCTGCCCTCCGCCCTCCACCTCTCTCCCACGCTGGCTCTTTCTTGCTGTCTCTGCTCCGTGGGGTGAGCAGCTTTCCTCCGCCATGATGTCTCTGTCTTGGCGCCAGCTGGCCATGGACTTAATGCTTTGAAACCGTGAGCCAAATAAACTTCTCCTCTAAGCTGTTTGTCAGGTCTTTTGTCCCCACAGCGGGAAGGTGGCTGTGTGACTGGCCTGAGGAGGACGGCAGCTGTCCTCCTCACAGCATAAGGGGCTGATTTCGGGGCGGAGGCCACCCACAGCGTGACAGACACCGTCGGCAGCCGCCAAGGACAATGTCAGCCGGCTGTCCCAGGAGAGGCGTCTCGAAGGAAGCGACATCAAAGCTGAAGCCAAAATGAAAGGAGACCTGGGGGAAGAAGTGTGAAGGCCCGGAGAGAGAAGCGCTGTGGGACAGAAAGGGCACAGTGACGCGGGCGGCACGCGGCGTTGTCACAGCCGCCCTGTCCTTTCCGTCCTCACCGCGCAGCCATGTGTCTGGCCCGAAGCTGAGTCTGACAGGGAGGGCCGCTGCGGCAGGGAGGACCCGGTGCTCGAGGGTGAGAAGGAGGGGGTGGTGGGGTGTCCCGGGCACACGGCCACGGCGTGTGGAGTCACGCTGGCCAGGTGTCCTCACTGCGCGCAGACCTGGCTCGGCCTGCTGACCCAGGGGCCCCGCTCCTGCGGGGTGGCGGTGGTCAGAGAAGACACCCGGGAGGCGGGACACGGCCAGGACGGGGCAGTGGCGGGCAGCAGAGTCGGGGCCACGCGGTGCTCCTCCCTGCAGCCGTCTCCACCTGGCCTGCGCCTGGGCCCTGCGCCCGCTGATCCTGAGCCCCGGCCCCCAGCACCCCGCCTTCTACCTCTGTGAGTGCGACGACTCAGGCTCCTCACATGCTCGGCACACGCCGTATTGGTCTTTCTGTGACTTTTTTTTCATTCAGCGCACCGTCCTCCGGGTTCAGACGCGCGGTGGCGGAGGTGAAACTCCCTGTCCTTGGTGCCGAGTGGCTTCCGCCGTGGGGGTGGACGGCGAGTGCTTTGTGCGTCCGCCCGTGTGCTGCTGGGCGGCTCCACCTCCCGGCTGTGGTATATGAGGCTGCTGTGGCTACGGGGGCCTCGGTTCTTTGGGGTGCGTACCTGGTGGGGTGTGGCTGGACCCCGGTCCGGTCGGTTTTACCGTTGCTCTGGCCCCAGAAGAGTGTTTGAAAATACAGGACCGTGCCTAGGAACGGGTCCGCGGGGCAGCGAGAGCCCTCGTCGGAGGCCGGGACCTCGGTGATCCGCCACAGGGAGGTGGCTCCCAGGACAGGGCTGGGCCCACGGGGCTCGGGGGAAGGGGACACTGGCGGGGAGCAGCGCGGCTTCCTCTGTGGGGACCTGGAAGACTTAGCAATAGGGAGTTGGCTCATACAGAGAACACAGCCTGCGTCCCCCAAGCAGGTGCGAGGGGGTGGGTGATCGCGGTTTCCCTGGAGGGGAGACACGTACCCCAGGGGAGCAAGCCCCGCCCCTCGCCCTGTCTGAGCACGCGGCGCGTTTCCCTCTGTAAAGCGCAGTGAGCCTGCTCCTCCACCTGGGGCCTGCGTTCACACACGGGGTCTTCACAGAGGCAGTCATGGTCACACAAGGGCACCAAGGTGGGCCCAATCCAGGCGGACTTCTGTCCTTAGGACGAAGCGGTGATGGGGACAGAGGACAGAGAGAGACACAGGACAAGACACCGTCTGCACGTGGCCCTGGGGCCGCTGAGCTTCTGCAGATGTAAAGGGCTGCTGTCAGGGTGCCAGCCCGCTGGTCCCCGAGAGACCCTGCTTCCCGGCCAGCTGTCTGTGGACGGGCTCAAGCCCTGAAGCGAGTGATTATGCAGCTTGCGAAAGCGTGTTTGCCGAGGTGAGCCGCCACTGATCAGTTGAACGAGTTAAAACCGATTCTAATAGCTAGTTGTTTCCCTGGCTGCAAATCAATCCAGCCTTTCCAAAGCTCATGGGGACTTTCTTGTTCGGAACTTTGCTGCTGGCCACGGTTCCACTGGACCGGTCAGCCCGGGGAACCGTGAACATGGTCTAACTGCTCATCTGAATGCTTCCCCGTGTGGAGAACAGGCCTGGCCAATGGTGCACTCCGTCTGTGGTGGAATTACAACTATTCCTGCATCAGTGTGCATTCTCGGGCACTGTCACGGGTTCCTGGGAGAATGGCTGGATCAAAGGATGTGCACATTTTCAGCTTCTGTGTTTATCTAAGCCGTTGGCCCTGTTTGGTGCTCGTCCTGCGGTGGAGAAGGGAGAGTGAGGGAGAAGAGCCTGCTGGCCCCTCAGCCTGTAACAGTGGGTACCTTTCAGGCGACACTGGAGTCTTTGGATGTTTCTGGATTCACACTTCCTGTTCCGCTTTCAAACTTCCTGTTCCGCTTTCGAACTTCCTGTTCTGCTTTTGCACTTCCTGTTCCACCTTCACACTTCCTGTTCCCACTACCAACAGTGCTCGCCCACCAGACACCTGCCCAGCTCATTCCGTTTCTAGCTTCCTCCTCCAGGTCTTCATTCAGATGTTACTGCAGTGCATCTCTCTGGGCCACTTCCAGCAAGCTAAGACTCCACACCACCACAGTGACAATGTCCTTCTACACTCTATTTTTCTCCTCATTACTCACCCCCGTGTATATCTTATACATGTTTTAATATCTTCTTTTTATCTTCAATTTTCTTTCTAGGATGTCAGCTCCACCAGTACACAGGGTTTTGTCTGCCTTCTTCACTGCTGTGCGCTCAGCGCCCACTCATGGTTGGGCCTCCGTTGATTCTGGTGACTCAGAAGGTTCACATGAGCCTGATTGTACAAGCAGGATTTCTGGGTTAATAGCTGTGCTGTGGCAGAGATGGCCCTAACTAGCGTCAGCTGGGGAGAAAGCAGGCGATGAGGAAGGAGCTTGTGGAGACTGTAAATATACCCAGCTCTGCAGAGGGAATGTGGGTCCCTCCTCCTGGGACCGGAACCAAGTACGAGTCACTTTCCTGTTGCTGGGGCAAAATACCTGACATTCACAAGGTAAAGGAAGACAGACGTATTTATTTATTTATTGGTCTTTTTGAGACGGTCTCGCTATGCAGTTCAGACTGGACTTGAACTCACAGTGATCCTCTGGCCTCAGCCTCCCCAGTGCTGGGATTACAGGCGTGCACCACCAGGCCTGGCAGGAGAGGTTTATTTTAGTTTGGGGCCCCCGACATTTTGGGCAACAGGCACCAGGTTTTTGGAAGACTGGGAGCCGGGGGTGCTGGTTGATGGGTTCAGGACACACAACCTGGAGTCCTCGTGTGCGCCGTTGAGAGTGGAGCTTGAACGCCTGTGAGTTTCTGCTGCTGCCCTGACCCGAGGGGAGGCTGACCTCTGACGGCAGCTCCAGCGGCGGGCAGCAGCTGTAAGTACGGACTCGCGGCCCTTCTCCAAGGTCAGGATGACCTGGGTTCCGCACAGTGAAGCGGCCACAACGGCACCATTAAAATGACTCAGCACAAACCACTCACAGAGCTGCTTCAGAGAACCCCAGGAACGATGGGGTGCGCCTGTCTGAAGTCAGGGGAGGATTTTGAGGCGAGTTGAGGGCAATGCATTTTTTAATGTAATAATTTTTTTTACCATAAGTGGAGTAAATCAGACAGACACGCCTATGGTTTCTCTTACATGAAAAACTCTATGTAAATAAAGTGTGAAGCAAAAACAGATAATAGACAAAAAGGGAGAAGAAGTTATTGTAATCCAGCATGGACAATGTATCTAAAAGTGTATCTTGATTTAGTAAAATTGTCTTATGTGTTTTATACGTTTTTTGGCCTATTAGCCTGATTGTTAATCTGTATATATGATAGTTAAGGATTTTAAGATAAATAAACCTGGTACCGGCAAAATAAAAGGAGGTCAAAGCAAGGGGAGATAGAACTGAGATGTGTTATGTACACGCACCAATTCCCCATGATGAATGCAATCGTCACACGCTGCAAATGTGCACTAATAAAAAAAAACAAAAATCAACTATTTAGTTTCTGATCACATGTCACACTGAGTTTGGGGGAAATTCAGGGTCTAAACAATAGCAGCTCAGCACCTGGGGTGGGGGAGGGGGAGAGGAGGCCAGGCCCAGGGAGGCAGGGGGCGGAGGGCCGCGGGGTCCCGCTGACCACTGGATGGGGGAACAGCCGCGCGGGGCCTGGGCAGGGTGTGGAGACCACGCAGATCACCTCGCCACCTTCTCTCCCGGTCTCTGGCCCTCTCTGCGAGAGTGCGGGCACACACGCATGCGTGAGTGAGTGGTGGAAGGTGGCGAGACGGGAGGACGCCGGAGAGACTGTGGCGGACACCAGGAGTGCAGCGCGGGTGTGGTCAGGGCAGCAGCCACCACGGCTCCCGCGGAGAGGCCGGCGATGCTGGGAGGCGGGCAGGCTCCTTTGAACGAGTACAGACACCAGCAGACAGGCAGGGCTGCGGGGTGGCCTGAGTCTGCCCCCCTGAAGGAGAGGAAGCTGCGGAGTACCCACGGGTCCTGGCTGCACCCCCGGGACAGGCTGAGACCCGGTGATGCGCACGCCGGGGCTTATGATGCACGGGGGTGTGGGTGCAGCCGCGAGGGGAAGCTGCTTTTAGGAAGGGCACACCACGTCCAGTGCCCAGAAACGGACATTTCCAAGTCAGGAAAAGATGTCCCTGGCCTGTTTTGCAGCTCACGATCTGTCCACTAGTTTCTCTCCCTCTGCGTGAGGGCGGGAATCACAGTCCCTCCCGTTGTAGCACGCAGTCCTGTGTCCTCCGTCCCCGGCGTGGTGACCAGCAGAGGAAGAGCCTGACTCTGCCCTGTCACCTAAACCCCAGACACACCCCGAGTCTACCTGTAATGTGACACAAGGGTCTTCACTGTGATTCGTGACCTTGCTGTGTCGACAGCTACAGCTCTAGATGTTCCTGGGGTGGAGGACCAGGAGGCGATGAGAAAATAAAGAAGAGGCGAAGCTGGGGTCAGGGGGAGCCCTTACTCTTCTGGTGGGAGGAAAGGAACTGCTCCACCACTGTAGCACCATTGTTTATATGCTCCATACACTGGGAAGAAAAATGTCAATTTCAACCCCGCTGCCTAGCACCTTGTTTGCCTGGCTGGCCTGGGCCCCTTACCTTCAGGGAGCTGGAACAGCTTGTTCAGGCAGTTTGCTTTGGGCTCTCTGTGTTTTCAGGGCTGGCCTTGCTTTAGCCCCACACATGTGATCAGTCTCCAGCCTCCAGGGCTTCCTAGAGTCTCTGTCGAGGTACACACACGGCCTAGCACAGCCTTGCCTCGCATAAGCCTTCAGGAGCACCCGGGACTCCAGCAGGTGGCTCTCAGAGGCCATGTGGAGAATGACAGAGCCTGATTTCAGACAGGCCCCGGGGAGCGAGCGCAAGGGCACCAGTGAGGAGGGAGGACGTGACGGACCCGTGCGGAGACCGAGCGGCCTCCACCCTCCTGGAAACGCCCAGATGGGGTCGGGCGGGAGCTGCTCCGGGAGGCGGCACTGGCGGGGCTGGTGATGGCTGGGGCTCGCTGGTGGGAGAGGCTGCTCCGAGGCCAGGACCCGTCTCTGCCCTGGGCCGACAGTGTGGTTAAGGTTATGTGGCTGTCGGGGATCTGTGAGACCACGGTCTGAGCTGCTGCACGTTCTGGGCACGGGAGTTCTGGAAGGAGCTAAGCCTCAGTGTGACCCCTCTGTGAGGAAAGGGGTTTACCCAAAGCAGGGCTGGCTAGGCAGTTTGCAAAATCAAAATAGTTCAAAAGGTAGGGCGAAATGTGCACAAAAATTGCTAAAATATAAGGCAATTTTCTTTCTTCCACAGTGTCTCTGGTGATCTGTTCTGACATTTTTGCTTTGCTAGTTCTGCAGGTTATCAGAGCCCTGGGATCAGAGAGGCGTGCGGAGCTCACCTGCAAACCTCGTCAGGGAAGCGAGGTGAGCCACGCGTCTCCGCCCCACGCCCGCGACCCAGAGACCTGGCCGCTCCCCGCAGGGATGGAGCGCTGTCTGGACGCAGGGAAGACGAACGAAAGGGCCCTGTCTCTACCTCCACACTGCCTCCTCTTCTGTCTGCGTAATTATACTGCCCCCACTTTCTCTCATTTATGAAGGCAAAATTTTATGCCCAACAAATCTATAACTGATAACAAACACTGATTACATTGCTACGTTAATTTTCTGTTGGAACAGGTAAGACCACACTGTCCTATGACTTCCACACGATTATGCATCCTTTAAGCCTTGAGGTCTGATTGACACAAGCTGTAAATAAGGTGTACAACATCATGGTTTGGGATAAGGCGCGGTACGAAGTGAGCACCGCAGTCACGCTATTTAACCTGTGCACTCCCCAGCGTACCCCCATTTGTGTGTGACACGAGGAGGGCATCTGAGATCTACTTTCTGCAAATTTCAAGTATAAAACACATCATGACACCCTCATTTTTTAAATTTTTATTTTAAAGACACCCTCAATTCTGGTAGGGGGAGGTTTTGGTTTTTTGAGACAGGGGCTTACCATATAGTTTGGACAGGCCTTGAACTTACTACGTAGCACAGGCTGGGTCAAACTTGTGGTCCTCCTGCTTCAGCCTCCTGAGTACTGGGACTGCAGGTGAATGCTGCCACATCCAGCATATCTGCCTTTTTGTTTTGTTTTGTTTTGTTCCTTTTTGAGACAAGGTCTTGCTCTGTAATTCAGGCTGGTCTTAAACTCACTAGGTAGCCCAGGCTGGCCTGAAACTCATGGCGATCCTCCTGTCTCAGCCTCCTGAGTGCTGGGATTACAGGTGCCATGCCTGGCTTGCCTCACTCTTATGAGAACAACTGTCACTGGATTTAACACTGCCACAGCAATCTAGGATGACCTCATCTCAAGATGCTTAACTTAATGACACAGGTAAAATCCCCTTTTCCAGATAAAGTTCCACCCACAGGCTCTGGATATTTGCATGAACACATTTGTTTATCTGTCCATTTGTCTCTCCATCCAGGAATGTATGCTCCATGAGGGGAGCACCGAACCCAGCAAGAAAAGAGCAGTATTCAGTAGTGCAATTAACCGATCACTCATCTGTTTAGCCGGGCTTCCCATGAGGCTAAGAGTTAGGGAACTATCACTTGCAGGTCACATCTGGCTCACTGCCTGTTTTTGTATGGCCATGAGCTAAGCATGGTTTTATTATCTATCAATAGTTGAAAAAGTCAAAAGAGAAGGATATTTTGTGACTTGCAAAAACAATATTCAAATTGCAGCATCCCTAAATAAAGTAGAATACGTACACGTTCACTCACATACACATTGTGGACAGCAGGTTTTTGCAAAAGAATTGCAGAATTGCATAGTTACAACAGGAACTGTCTGGCCTCTGCAACCTAAAATATTTGTTATGTAGTCTTTTCCTGAAAGTTTGCTGGCCGTTGCAGTTTTAAGTGTTGATGAAAATAGGACATCAACTTAGTTTAATAAATATCTCTTACATCTAGCACCATGCCTGGCATATTATATATGTTCATATATATTTTTTTCTGGTTTCATTTTGTTTTGTTTTTTGGTATCGGGGATCGAACTCATGACCTTGCACATGCCAGGCAGGTGCCATGCCACTGAGCTATGTCTCCGGGCCTGTCCAAATATATTTCTTACACGAATGAACATGCTGCCGAGACTTGCCCCATCTTTCTCTGGATTGGTAAGTGGAGGATTCCCTGAAGCTCAGAGGACCAATCGCATTCCTGGACCTCGGTTTCTCTGCTACCCCAGTTGAGTGCGAGGTCCTCAGTGGCGAGGATCACCCCTTGCCCACCTTTTCTCCCAGAGACTCCTTCTCAGCCCAGGCACTCAGACTCCAGGTCAGCGCGCTCTGCAGTGAACCCCAGACAGCTGGCGAGACCTGGGGAGACTCCCCCCACACCGCGCCCCTCTGTTCATCTTCACCCCATGCTCTCCAAGAAACTTCCTCACTTACCTTTATTGTGAAGCGGTTGTCAAACCCACAAAGAACGCTTTGCCTGCACCCTTGTGTAAACTGGCAGTGATCCTGGCTGACGTTTACGGAAAGCTTGCTCTGTCCTGAGAACATCCATGCATCATTTCTGTAAGTATTAGAGAAGAGAGTGCTTTTTGCTTGCTTTATTCCCTCGTATGTGGAAGACGCGGTGATAGGCCAGGCGCACCCCAGACCAGGTTAGGATTCCAGCAAAGAGGGTGCCATTGCTCAGGGCCCCCAGGGAATGCCCTGGGGTTCGGGCTCACCAGGAGTGGGGCGCCCATCCCTGAACCAGCCGAAATGGCCTGAACAGACTGGAGCGACCAGGCCTGGGTCTGAGGGCAGCAAGTTTCCCGCAGGAAAGACAGTTTCTGTGCTAAGAACCACGGGGAAGGAGCGCTGGACAGATGGGCTACCGAGGCCTGCAACAAGAGGAAACATGTTTGTGAATACTAAGGAGGCCACCTTTGGCATTTTTATATGGGGCCAATAAACTCTCCTTTTTAAAGTCAATTTAAACTTAACACTTTGCACTCAGGAGGCTGAGGTAGGAGGAGGGTTATGAGTTGAAGGCCAGCTTGGGCTACAATGTGAGTGCAAGGCCGGCCTGAGCTACACAGTGCGACCCTGCCTCAAAATACTAGGGCCGGGGGTTTGGCTCAGTGGCTTCAGCACCTGCTTGGCAGGTGTGAGGTTGTGAGTTCGATCCTCGGTGCAACTAAAAAAAAATAAAAATAAACAACACTTCACCTCATTTAAACATTGTTCCTTTCTTTCCACCAAAATCTAGGTTGCATGAAAACACACATCATGTGTTTTGTCCACTGCTATAACCTCCCTGCCCCCTACAGAGTGTCTGGAATTACAGTAGCTGCCCAGTAAATATTCACTGTCTCTGTGGTCTTTAACTGTCTTGCTTTGTTTCCTGGTACGTGGAAAAGACGGCGATTCCAGTTCCGTCAGTCTCATTCAGTGCTTTGCTTTAACTCACTTCTCTATCCCCCAGACCCTAAGACACAGCTTATAAATACTGGCTTCTCAGAATACACTGAAGAATACGTGAAGAAGTGTCTTTCCCGCTGTACTAGTAGGAGTAAAGGGGTAAATATGACCTCTGTTTTGATAGCAAGTTTATCTTCGAGATCTAGCATCCTCTGAAACATAGAGTACCACCCTTCAAATCTCTGTTGGTTTAATAACAGACTAACTAAATAGATGGTAAGGATGCATGAAGTTAACGTCACTAGTATTGGTAGGAGCTTCAGAAATGAAAACCTATGACTTCACAGGGTCTATAGAAGATCACATAACCAACTCTCAGTTCTTCTGCAGAGGCCCCATCCGACAAGAGATTTCAACAATCAAAACTATTGTTATTCTCCTGTTATTTTGTTATGAAATTTTGTTTTACTTTTTTCCATAAAAAAAAAATTTTTGCATAAACCACAAATATAGGAACGCTGGGCTTCACGGCTTCAGGCAGGCCTCCCATCCCCCAGCTTCAGCCAGCCTGACGTCAATTGTTCTGGCTTCTTCCCCTTCGAAGCTTAGTTCTTGTTAGCTAGAGTGAGGTGCAGTCTGTTACCATGGAAACTGCAGCTGGATTAGGAAAGAGAGAGAGGCTGAGGAAATGGGCAAAAACTGAAATTTTCCAGCTCTGACTGCACATCATGAACTCTAAATCCCTGATCAGCACACAGTTCTCAATAAATATTTTGGGGGTAACTTAATAAATGTGACGTAAGAATTAACATTCATGCTACTGTGTAGGAGGTTTCATTAAGATGACACAAATGCAATTCTTAGCATAGCTCTGTAAGTCACAGTCTCTCAAGCATGCTCTTTTGACCTTTATAATTGTTTGGTGGAACTTATTTATAAATTCCAGGTGCCCCTCCTCCAGTTTTCTTTCTAAGAGGAACCAAATCATCTTTCCTCCTCACCCTAATGCTTGCCTTCTCCCTAGAGTGCAGATAACACACAGGACAGCTAGGACAGCCAAACGGGGCATGCGCGTGTGGAACAAAAAATGTTTATTTGAAATTCAATGTAATTGGGTTAGCCTACAGTGTGAGGTCTGGCAGCACTACTCACACGAGGCTCACGAGAGTAGGTTTGGTCAGTTAATCTGTCAGAGCGCTCACTTAACTCTGCACACAGTACCCCCTTCTGAATGACTTCATTCATTTATTCAGTAATTTCTCAGTTGAGAAAATATTCATGGAGCCAGCTGCTGTTCCCAATGGTGCAGATACTGAACTGACAGACGCCGTTCTACATTCTACATGGAATCATGTGTCTTTCTCCTACAACATAGCAACATCTATTGAAAACACGATGACATTGAGTTCCCCAATTGAAATTTGTTTTAAAAGGATTAGTTCACTGCCTTGGATCCAAACACATGTCACTCCGCCCCACGGTGGGCGGAAGCCAGGTTTGCCGCATTCCTGCCTTGCTCTGCATCTGCTTCCGGGTCCCGAGTGCAGGGCCGGGGTCTCAGCACTGCCGGCTTCCGGGCAAAGCGCTGCCGGGCTTGGGCCTCCAGGAGAGGCAGGGCGCATGCGCCGCGGGCTGACGCCTTCGGGAAAGTGGCAGGCGGCACCTGCGGGTCTTCTTGGGGTCTGATGGTGCGGGGCTAAGGCTTCTGACGCTTCCCGGACCCCGTTCCTGCCGATATGTGGGCGTCAGGCGTTCTGCTGGTCACCGCGCTTCTGAGCCAGACTCCTCCAGAGGCTTCCAGGAGCTTTGCTGTTTTGCGTTGTGTTATTTATTTATTTTTTGGTACTTGGGATTGGACCCAGGGTCTTTGCACTGAGCTACATCCCCAGCCATTTTTTAAAAAATATTTTATTTTGAGACAGGATTTCACTAAGTTGCCAAGTTGCCCAGGCTGGGCTGGAACTTGGGAATCCTTCTGCCTCAGCCTCCCAGAGTGCTGAGATTACAGGTGTGTGCCATGCCGCTGGCTCCAGGATTTTTAAAAGAGCCCCGAGGCAGCGGGAAGACGGCCCTGAACTGTTCCCTGTCTGCCAGTCGCCTCTTCTGGACTGGGGTCTCCGCCGAGCGGGGCATTTCCCCGGTTTAGCCCCGACTACGGGAAAGCGGTGAGCCGCCTGGCTGGGTCTCAGGACAGACTGCCGGGCCATCAGCCTCTTCTCTCTGAGGCAGCTTTGTTGAGGTGTCGTTGATGTCAAAAGATACCCAGTGTACAACTCTGATATTTTAGTGAATTTATGGAGTTGTGCGGGCACTGCCAGAATCAACTTTTCCAGTTATATTTTTATATTGGCTATTAATTTTACAAGGTACTGAGTTTCAATGTGATATTTCATATATACGTAATAGTATATTTTGGTCACATCCCTTTTCCCTGTTTCCCTCCCACAGTTGACTTCTAGAACATTTCCCTTGCACTGTCTCCCCAAATTCGCTGTCCAAGTTGATTTGTGGCATGTAATTCTTTACTTACTAGGAGCTGGTTGGAAATTTATAACCTACACCTAGATTATTTTGATAGTCTCGATGTTTTATGGTTTTTTTTAAGTAAATTATGCATTTCCTTAATATTTGCAGATGTGTTAGGTTTAAATTGTGCGTGTTGAAAGTGTAGTCTCTAGAGGCAGAAACAGGTTAGCGACGTGAGTTCCTACCAGGTGGAGAGGCACCAGACGGTTTGCTGACCTCCTGAGGCCTTGCTAGGTTCACAGAATTGGCGCACAGTGACGCCCTCTCTTCCTTCCCTGCTTGTCGGGTGGATTGGGTAGGAATCTCACGCAAGCCCTCTCCCCTCCTCCTCGCAGTCGGGAAAGCTTATATTTGTAATCCCGTGGAAAGGTTAGTGGAATCCTGGCAAGTTAATTCCTATCTACCGCCTCCAGTGCGTGGTGAGAGTAAAGACACCAAGACATATTTACAGTTACGGGCAGCCAAGGGGTCCTGAGTCCGGGCTGGGTGAGGATTCATGGAACAAAGGCCTCAACCCAGGGCCTCACCCGGAGTTTGTTAATTTGTGGAGAAAGAATGCGGGAGGATGAGTGACTGTGAGAAGGGCGGGAATTAGGTAAGCACTGTGGGCTGAGCTGGCTGGGAGACCAGAAAGCACCTCTGCCATATGCGGGGAGAAGGATATGCAGGAAGACCAATCTGCATAGCACAACTGAGGTCGCATTTAATGTTAGGGGGCTTCAGTTCTGATGTGCAAACCTTTTCTGCCCTGGCAAGTCATAGCCTCTTACCTTGAGGAGCAAACCCCGGACCCCAGCTGACATCCTGGAGCAGTGCTGTGCTATCCTGCTGGGCTCAACCATTTAGTGGGAGACACTGACTTCAAAGGTTACACATCAGCACCTCAGCCAGCCCTGTTAACATTGCTCAGAGCCAACTGCAGGGGTAAGGAAATAGCTTTTAGCCAGCTCTGTGCATATCAGTACGTGGAGAGAGGGCCAGGCTTAGCTGAAGTGGAGGTGACTGTTCTGTATTCAAGGAGAGCCTCCGCGTGGTCTTCTGCAGAATCTTCTCCCGGCTCCTGGCTGCATGGGGAGTGTCCCACAGTGTCAGCTGCTCCTCCCATCTCAGAGCTCTTTTCAGTCAGCACAGCTGGGGGCTGGCGAACCTCTGTGACACAGTGAGTTCCAATGGCTGGGAAGCTCTCCGTCATTTCCCCAGCCTAGGTGTGCTTCATGGGACACAGACACTGTTTGTTCCAAGAATGCTGGAAGGAAGTCTCTATTTCTACGCAGTCATCATTTAAAGTCCCCCCCCGCCCCGCCCCTTCTGGGAGCTGCTTTTGGAAGCAGTCTTCCTCCATTCCAATAAGAGTTGTAAATTTAATATCAAAGAACTGGGATTAACAAGCCTCTTCTGTGAGAGGCCAAATAGCAAATGTTTTAGGTTTTGTGGGGGTAGAAGGCATCTGTTGAAATTTCTCAACTTCATCCTTGTGCTACAGGCAGCTGAGTCAGAAATATTCTAGGCAGTCAGACAGGGCTGGGCCCTCGAAGGAGCTGATGCAGAAGATCAGACACCTTGCAGCTGTCTCCTCTGCTGTGGGCCAGACCTCAAGACAAAAGATAAATCAAATGTACCCACATACTTCCTAAGGATAAGCATCAGAAATTGATATTCTAAATAGGTCCCTCTCACCCTGAGGAGGCCAGGAGTCACCATCCCAGCCCCTACAGAAGGAGTCACTGCTGTTAAGCATGCCTGCTTGCTATCTGACTCCCTTCCCCATTTGTCCCCGATTTAATCAGTTTTACCTGAGCAGTTAATCTTAGTGGCTGACCCTAGTTCTGTCCCCCCTCATGCCCACCTCGAGAGTTCCCAGGTTTTCCTCACCTTGGACCTGTCTCACCTCGTGGTTTTACTCTATAAAAGTCCCTAGAAAAGGCAGAGTCTTTGGCAACCCACTCGGGACCCCTTCTGTCCTTCAGACAGAAGCTTTCTTTCCCTCAATAAATATAATCTGCTGTTAATCTCCATTGTTCCTAATTTTTTTTTTTTTTTTTCCGGCACCGCGGATTGAACTCACAGCCTCACGCCTGCCTGACAGGCGCGTAAGCCGCTGAGCCAAACTCCTGGCCCTGGTTTTTTGAGGCAGGGTTACACTGTGTAGCTCAGGCCGGGCTTGCACTCACGTTGTAGCCCAAGCCGGCCTCGAACTCATAACCCTCCGCCTACCTCAGCCTCCCGAGTGCTGGGATTAAAGGCGTGCGCCATGATGCCCGGCTCGTTGTTCCTAAAATTAATTCTTTGATTTTAGAGAACATGAACTCATGCTGGACATCTAGTAGGTTTGGAGTTTTGTTCCCCTATATTACTGGTAGCAGGAAAGCAGCCGTAGACATCGTGTAAAAAGGTGAGAGTTTAGGACCAGCCTGAATTACAGAGCAAGACCCTTTCTCAAAAACCAAAAAACCCAAAGAAACACCCCAACAAGACGTTGTGTGAACCAGCGAATATTGAAGTTTGTAATTCTTTTTTTTTTTTTTTTTTTTTTGAGACATGATTTCACCATGTAGTTCAGACTGACCTTGAACTCACTGTGTAGCTCAGGCTGGCCTCGAAACTCACAGCAGTCCTCCTGCCTCAGCCTCCCAAGTGCTGGGATTACAGGTGTGCACCACCACATCCAGCTTGATTCTTTTCATGTCATGAAATGATAGTCTTTTGATTTTTTTCAACCACTTAATCATTTTTGATTCAACATTTTGTGTGTGGGCTCTATAAAAACAGACCATGGGCTTCCTCTGACCTGCAGGCTGCAGCGTGCTGACCCCAACCTTAAAATTTCATGACCACGTGACTCGTGTTGTGGTGTGGCGCCAGGAGGACGTGGGTTTAAAGCTGGACCTTGCAGGGTGTGAATTAGGTGCATCTGAGCAAGTCGGGCATCCCTCTGGACCCCTGTTCTTCATCTTGCAGACAGACAGCCAGACAGACAGACAGTAAGCGTGCCCTGCTCTGCAGGGGATGCACGCGAAGGGGCTTGCGCAGTCCTGGGAGGCCGCGAGGCCCATGTTAGCTACAGTAGGCAGCGTTCTTTTTGGAGAGGCCGCCAGAACAGATGCGAAGTCGCGGAGGGAGCCGCGTGGGCTCCAGCCCCTGCTGCTGGCGACCCGTGCGAGTGTGAGCCGGTCCCCAGCCTCCGTCCCTCGCTTCGTGGGTAAAATCGGTGTTATTCCCAGTACCTCTCGGGACGGTTGTCACAGAGACTCCATCAGACCGCACCTGAGAAGCCCCCAGCAGTGCTCCCTGCGTGGGGTTTATAAATTCTTACTTCATTTTGGCTTATTTCAAAGTAGGGAGTATTGGGGGTGACAAATCCATGTTCCGCATTGTTAAAAGGTCTCTTTTTCCTGAAGTGGCACCGCTCATAAAGCAGAGGGGTCATCTGTGCCCAGGAAGTGTGAAGATGGCTGATTAGTGGCCAGGCTGATTAGAGCACGTTTTTGAGGAAAGCGCACTGTGACGTTTATCAGATTCTTATTAACTGCCTTCCTCTCAAGAGTGCTTCATCTCACTGAGGCTTTCAGATTTACCGGCCTGGAAATGTGCGCGGCGGTGGCTGAGAGCTCAGCACCCGACCCGGCCGGGTTTGATCCCTGGATCCGCTGCCTGCCCGGCCTGCGGCCTGGGGAGAGACACACCCGGCCCGGCCTGAGCCGTCTGTGGAACTTAGGCGGCGGCGGTGGTGGCGTCTGCCTGGTGGAGGTGTGGGGAGTGAGACCGAGCTCACACGCGTGCCAGGCGCCAGGCCCTCCCTGTGAAAGTCTAACGTGTGATCGTTGCTCTGTGAGTCTCTAAATCAGGGCCATTTGAGCTGAAAGCCATTTGCTGGATTCTTAGTGTTTCCGTCTCACTCTAGGTTTAAACTGCTTTATACTTTTGTAGGAGTTACCTGTTCCCAGGAGGCTGCCTTCACGAACCTGCTAGTTACTGGTTTAGGTTTCCTCACAAGACGCAGAGGAGAGATTTCGGAAAGATTTTCTGTATATTTACTGGGATTATCTGGGAAATAATAAGCAGTATAGGCAGAGACCCAGATTTGCTCTTGTTTTCTCAACTAATTAGATTATGACTTTGAATGGGTAGTGTCCTCTTTGAGCTACAGATTTCTCATCTTTAATATAGATCATTAGTTTGAGTTTCATTAAGGTCGCTGGGCAAACGCACCCAGATATACAAAGTGTGATCAAAAAGGATGGTATGTGTTTAAAAAAAATCATCACAGTAAAAGTTGTATTTCCATGCATCGCCCTCAGAGTCCTTTCCCTTCTCCCGCTGTTCCTCCGACTTTCTGAGGCGGCTCTGAAGTCCTCTTTCGTCCGTGTCTGTAGTCGCACCGTCCTGGCCACCTCGTGTCCTGAGTCGATTCCGTGGTCATTTTCACTTTGGGAAGTGGCCAGAGGTCACATGGTGCCAGGTCCAGGGAGTAAGGAGGACGAGGACCCCGCACCGGGTTTTCACAAGCTCTCCTTTCCACGGGGCGGCCTTTGGCAGTAGCAGTCACTATATTTTTGATCCCACTTCATAAAGACCCTCAGGAAAGTGGACTTCCGGAACTGTTTCAGAAAGTGGCAAGGACAGTGGGATAAGTGTGTTTGAAGTGTGTGTGTGTGGGGGGGTTGTGAGAGGGAATTTATGTCTCTTATTGTAACACTTTTTTTTAAAAAAAATTAAGCATTCCACATAGTTTTCAATTACTCTTTGTATATCCTAATAATCCTTTTAATTACTAAGGTGTAATTCAGATGCCTTACAATTCAGTGGTTAGTACATTTCCAGAACTGCACGACCACCTCTGTAATCAGTATTAGAACTTTCTCTTTCCTCCAAAAAGGAAACCTCACGGTCCCCTCCCGCTTCCTTATCCCTAGGCAGTTAGCAGCCAGCCCTGTGTAAGTAGAACTGCTTGTTCTGGACATTTCACAGACGTGGAATCACAGTATGCGGGGTTTTGAGGCTGGTTTCTTTGACTTGGTGTAATGATTCCTGAGCTCCTCCAGGCCGTGGCACGTATCAGCGCTTCATTTTTTATCGTCAGATAACCCTCTCACAGTGTGAGCACCCCGAGTTTATCTGTCCTTCAGCTACTGAGAGTAACTCCGCCATGAGCACTCAGACGTGAGGTTTTGTGTAGACTTGTTTTCTTTTCCCCTTCAGGTAGAATTTGGGGCGGTGCTGTCGCCCTGTACTTAACCTTTTGAAAAAGTGCGAGGCTGATTTTCAGGCGGCACCAAGGTCTTTGCGAAGCTCCCAGGACCTGGCACACAGCCAGTACCCAATGCAAGATATCTATATCTCTGACAGCTCATTATAAGAAACGCCTGCTCGAGCCAGGGATTTAGCTCAGTGGCCTAAGCGCCTGCCTGGCAGGCACTCGGTGGCGAGTTTCATTCCCGGTACCAAAAAAAAAAAAAAAAAAAAAGAGGTGCTTGAAAAGCACTCTTGTAACACTGTGGTGCATGAACAAGCCTTGTGTCATTTTAGCGTCCTGGGATGTGTTGTGCATGCTCAGAATTATTTGTTCTGGGGGCGTTGGAAAGATACAAACCGAAGTCCTGAGCAGCTGCCCTCTCTCCAGGAGATGATGGTTTTCCACTGAGCGCAGGATCGCAGGTCACCGTCTGGCCTTCGGAGTCACTTAGGTGGCGTGTGGCTTTCGGTGAGCTTCAGTTTCCTTCCATTCAAAGCGGATGTCTTCTCTCACAGTGGTCTCTGCCTGTCTTTATCTTGTAGTGGTTATTTGCTGTTGTTCTTTTAATATTTGAATTTAGGCGCAGCCTTTGTGAAAGAATTGGATGCCTTGAATATGGATGTTTCGTCTGATATTGTCCTGAAACTTGTTGAGAAGGTTAAAAAATAAAGTTTTCCTTTAAGGAAAATTGGTTATATTTGCATTATTAGGGAACTGTATATGAATTTGTAAATGAATATATTTGTCAGTATAGCACTGAATGTTGTACTACAAGTCCTCAATACTCAAGGTTTGGTTTAGTTATTTTGCAAATTATGCTTATTTTAATCTTATTCTCATGCAACAAGTCAGCTCTGTGCAGAGTTCTCCAGCGCTCCAGCAGAAGCTGGCCCACTTCTTTTCAGATTTTACGTGCACCAGAGTGCTCCTGACCCGAGTTTTTCCCAGCCCTGTGTCTTAGACATTCAGTGTAACATCGTAACCAGCCAGGGGTCCGAGCCAGAAATGCGGGATTAATTTCTGATGCCCACTACTACACATACACAAGTTACCAGCAAGGTTTCTCTTTGTTTACAGAGTAAGTCTTGTTTATTAGTTATATCTTAATGGAGGAAAAATTAAATAATAAGATACAGAGCTTCTAATTTAAAATAATAGTAGTAAGCCCATTGCAAGTTATTATAAACACCACTTTTAAATGAAAGATGACTTTTTTTTAAAATCTTTTTGAGATAGGGTTTCACTACGCAGTTCAGGTTGGCCTTGAAATCACTTTGTAGCCCAGGCTGGCCTCAAACTCACAGTGATCCCCCTCCTGCCTCAGCCTCCTAAGAGCTGGGATGGTAGGCGTGTGCCACTATGCGCAGCCAAAAGACGGCTTTTTAAACCTAAAGATTACTGAGAAGCAAAGCACTGTTTTCCATCATTGCGCATCACTCAGCGTCTGATTTGATCAACACCCAACAGCTGTATTCTCATGTGCTTCAGCACCCAAGCTGTCATGAAATCGCAGGCCACGGCGTCTCAGGACGACTGCACAGTTGGGAAAGAAGTGTGAGCAGCTGCAGACAATGTCAGATGAAACCCTCGTGCTGGTGCAGTGCTGAGCTGGTGAGATCACACTTGAAACTAACCTTTTAACCTAAACCTGCGGTGACAGGAGTATTGGAGACCTCTGGATGGACCAAAAACGGAACAGAAAAATGCAAGGCTATGTGGAGTTGAAGTCAGAACCGGGTGAACTTCTGGTCTGGAAATGTGCAGAGGTGGTTACCAGTTCGACCTGGCGGGGGACGTAGGTCTGGAAGCTCCATGCGCACGTGGAGGTTCCAGGCTCACCCGTGGCACAGGGGCTCGGTGGCACTGTCACAGGGGGACTCCCCAGGGGCCCCAGCAAGGCCAGGGCGCGGGGTAAGCATGGAGCCACGCCCAGAGCCACGGCTCTGCTTTCCTTCAGGAGCCAGAGACAGGCCCTTAATCACAGGCGCAGAGCCCGCCCGACAGCCCAAGGCCTGGCCCTGGAGTGTGTTTCCCAGCAGCAAGGCAGGGATTTCCTTTAAAAAGTTACAGAATGTGAAGGGAAAGGGAGCCCAGGCTGGAGGGAAATGTTCCCTGAGAAAATATTTAGAAACTTAACTTGGAAAGAAGCAAGTTAAACTTAGGAAAGCATAAGTTAAACACAACAGCATGAATCCACTCCTGACAAATGCGATTCAGATCAAACAGTTCCATCGTGAGTTTTAAGATTAGCACTGAAAAACATATCCATTGTGACGAAAACCTCTCGGGAAACCATACTAGATGCAGTTAAAAAGAGGAGCAATTTCAAACACAGTACAGAGAATAACATGAAAAACATAAAAGAGAAATGCAGGGAAATACAGGCTCAGCTAAGACAGGCCACCGTGCTCTAAGCGGTGGTGCAGAAACGGCGGAAAGGCTGTCTGTGCAGACGTACTGGCCAAGCGTTCTCCAGAATGGAAGAAAGGCTTCCCTGGCCACAGAGTCCTAGGCAGGGCCAGCGGCCACACGGAACGGCCGTAGTGAAAGCTGCCTTGGGAGAGACCAGGTCCAGGGGAGTGACGTCACCCTGCAGCAGACCCCATCGGCAGTGCTCGTGGAGTAATGCCCTAAATACCTCCAAGATGAGGAGGTGAGGGTCCACCTTGCCTTCCAGAGCTCGATAAACTACTAGGGATTTAGCTCAGCGGCATAAGCACCTGCTTGGCAAGCGCGAGGCTGAGTTTCGATTCCTGGTACCAAAAAAAAAAAAAAAAAAAAAAAAAAAGAATGTCTTACAAAGCGTTAAAAGGAATACACGTAGATAATTAGATAGGCTACTTTATACCCTTCATGACAGGCTTAAGAATTTATTGTGACAAAAATGCATCGGAAAAGGCTGGGTGTGCAAGCACCTGCCTGTAATCCAGCTGCTCAGGCAGCTGAGGCAGGAGGATCTCAAGTTTTAGGCCAGCCTGGGCAACTTAGCAAGACCCCACCTCAAAATAAAAACAGGGATGGGAATGAACCAGTGACAGAATGCTTCTGTCAAAAGAGCAAGGTCTTTTGTTTAATCCCCAGGGGCACCAACGCGCACACGCGCACGCACACACGCATGAACCTGGAGGCTGAAGCGAGATTAAAGACACAAGAACGAACACATTAACACATTCTGAAAATATCACTGACTGCATAATTCATCACTGATTATAAAAATGAATTGTTGAGTTTGCTTTAAAATACTTTATTATGCATTTTTATTGCAACACATAATGGTTCCATTCATCACGAGGAGTCAGTCCATGCACGTAACACTTCCTGTGTGTCCAACACACCTCCCTGCTCCCTCCAGCTCTCAATCCCTTCCCATCTGAAGAAGCCCTATTTCCATTTCTTCTTCAATTCTTTTTTCAATCCTTTTCCCTTTCTTTTCTCCCATTTTTAAAAACTATAACTAAAATTCTGGATGACGTTTAGGAATTTGAGGATGAGACATTCAGTGCACTGCTGCGGTGCGCCAGGAGCTTCGCGTTCCTACTTCATAGTCTTGTTTTAAAACCATGCTTATCTGTGAATTAAGAATCTAAAGACACAAAAAATGTAACCGAAATATAGTTGGAACCTTCTAAATAAGGAGAAGAAAAGAATAATGCAGAAAACTTGATTGGCTTAGTAGAAAGTGAGTAGGAAACAAAAAAATAAAAAATAAAGGAACTTGATGTATCAGTAATTACCAATATAAATAAATAGGTTAACTTTCTGTGCCATCAGTAAAGGAAATCTGGATTTGTTTGTGCATATATATGTGACTTTGAAATCTGTAAAGCAGGAAAGTAAAAGCATCAAGGAGCAGTGGGTAAAACATACTCATTCTGGGAGATTTATTGTAACTATTTAGAACAGACAGATCAAGCAAGTAAAACGAGTAAGAATACTGAAAAATCCAAGCAAAATTAACCATCTTGACCCTACAGACATAAGCAGAAATGAACACCTAACATTTGGAGAAAATTCATTCTGTCCTAACTCACCGAACAATTAAAAATTGACCGTATCCTAGGATAAATGAAGCTTTAACAAATATCAAATAAATATATAGGTCATGCTCTTTGAGTATAATCTACCAATTTAGAAATATACATTAAAGGATAATTTTTAAAAAGAATTCAGAATCCTACACAGTTTCTCAAGGCCACTAATGGAAACAAAGTACAGAACTGAATGAAACATTGCAGTGTACGGAATTCAGGAAGTGAGGAAAAGAAGCCCAAGAAAGTAGGAAAGAAAGAAAATAGAAATTAAAGGGAACAGAAGAAAGGGAATGACCAACATGACTAAAAAAGTGACTTTAAAAAATTTCTCGAAGCAAAACTGATGAAGTAAACAATGTTAGTACACAAACGATCATAATTCTCATTGGAGAGAAGATTACAAAGTATTGTAGAGAACATAAGCAGTGAGACGCACCTCGAGCCATTTTGTAGGGCTGCTGTGACTTTGACATCAAAATCAGGCAAGAGTAGTATAATAAAAAACATGAACTTAGATAAAAAAAAACCAATGTAAAAGATAAGTCAGAAGTGTCCAGCTGCACACATTACATGCCAGATGCTCCCCGTCGCCATGGAGTCGGCCTTAGTAATGCAAACAAGCTTCGCTATCACAGAGGATTCACCATGCTATCAGCTAGGATGAAATCTCTAAAGAGAAACCTAGCCATAAAAGTACTTTAAAAACCAGAAGGAATTTCCTTAATCCCCATTAAGGAGGCTCTACAAAAAAATCCTATAATGAACTTTTTTTCTTTTGTCCAGAGATATCAGTTAATTAGTAGCAGCAGTAAACATTTTTACTTGACAGTGAGGACAATGAGTATCTCTTCCCTGGTGGGGGGACAGCACCACCAGGTCCTGGCCAGCACAGCACGATAATGAAACGGCCAACATAAGAGTCTGATGGTCAAGGAAACTTTTAAAACTAAAGATGTTAACATTTTAAAAATGCAGGAGAACGGACAGACTATTAGAACTATTAGAACCAGCAAGTTCATGGTCTCAAAAATCATCCTATCAAAATAGCATTAGCGGATAGTCTTCTAAAAAAACTCATAGCCTAAGTCGGGTCGTGAAAAACGTCAGACAAATGTGAGCTGCAGAACGATCTACAAAACACTCCACTGGTGCCCCTCGGAACTGTCCACGCTGTGGAAAACGATGCCAAGAGGCGGTGAGGGTGGAGGAGACGGGGAGACGGTCGCTCTGTGTAGAGGGGCGGCCCAGCACGGGAGCAAGCTGGGAGTGCGCAGTGAGAGCCATCCGAATAAAGTCTGCAGCTTAATAGTTCTGGGCCAGCGTGAGTTTCCTATGTACAGAGCCTGCTACCAATGCTAACATGAAGGGAAGGTGAATGAGGAAGCTTTGTATCATCCTTGCAACTTTTCTGTCAACCCCAAACTTTAAAAAGTCAACTAGGAATTAGGAGGCACAACTGTGAAAAAGACTTCCTGAAGTGAGACGGGAGCCACGCTGGGGAGAATTACATCCATTATGGACACCTGCAGAGTATGAATATAAAGTGACCTAGACTGTGGGAAGCGAAGGTCTAGTACTGCAGATCCGGGCCTGGGAGGGGAGAAGGGATGTGGTCCTTAGAATCTTTTAAAATCACCTCCAAAGCCTTCAGCCGCTCCCAAATATCCCTGTGGGCTCCTGAGCACCTGTGTTGTCTACCAGCTGTGAAGCCCACTCCCCAAAACCGTGACCTTCAGTCTGGCTGCTGGGGAACTTGCTTGGCAAGCGGTGCTTTCATTAGTATTT
>RJWM01027566.1:0-26671 GCA_004363535.1 Dasyprocta punctata
GTAAGGTGGGGACAAGGAGAGAGACAATGGCAAAATAATTGACTGGCTAACATCAGGTAACTTTTTAGTGTGAGAATTAAGGCACAGGGAACTTCATTATCATGCCAATTGAAATCAGACTGGGAAATCTGCCTGTTCATTCTCTAATCCTGTTCTCCTGCATCCTGTCACTTGGCTGAGGAGGTCCACCAGTCTGAACTAAGGAAACTAATTGTGATACTTAATTGAGCATGTCAATTTGTGTTACAGACATTCCAGTAAATTGGATAAACATAGTTCTGGGTATGGCTGAGGGAATCTACGGAAGACAGAAGACTGAAACTGGGTGTGGCTGACACCAACCAATAGGTTTGCAGCCTGAGTGGAATAAAAGGGAAAGGAAGAAGGAAGGCTCACCACTGCTTCTCCTGAGGAGCTCCAGTCTTCTTCACCTTGGACGTCATCTTCTGGTTTCTCACGCAGATTCTTCAGCCTCCAGCACAGACCCTCAGTTTCCTTTTTAGATCTTTCTGCCTCTTGATACAGACTCACACAGGACATTACGGTGAGCTGCAGGCTGTCAACTGCATGCTATGGATCTTCAGCATGCAGAGAGCCCTCTTGCACTCTTCCACGCCTGACCCTGTGGGTGGCCACTGTAAGCCAATCTTGTATATTGTTATATATGTGTACACAGTGCATTGAATCTATGACTCTAGGAAGCATTGACTGACACACTCATCTCTCCTTTCATGGAATAAATTTGCGAGTTCACTGAGCCCCACCACAGAAAGAGAATTGTCAGGATGCATCCATAGAAAGCATGGGAGGGGTTCATTAGGCAGAGATTTTAGGAAGCACTCAAGAGTGGAGTGTGGACATGACTACAAATGCAATCTGCTTGTTTGGAATATAGAATATTTATGTGTTTTTGATGATGGATATCTATGGAATTTAATCATATATGGACTTGTTCTGGTGGGTGGGGCAGGATGGTCCATTCCTAGGGGAAATCCTAATTTATGGAGGAAAGAATAAAAGTGAAGGGGAATGACAGAGCCCTTTTACAGGGAAAAGGGAATTGCCACAGCTTATTGTGTTCTGGGAACAGAGAGAAAGAAAAAAAAATTAAACTGGGCTTTTGTCTTGAAGCTGCAGTTCTCATTTTAAAAATTACGATTTTTCTTGTCTCCTTTTTGCTTGTTTTTTTTTGTCCTCTCCTTCGGTCACTAATTTAAGCTTGAGTGAAACAAGTGACTTGTTCTATTTAACAAGTGGTGTGGGACTCTCAGTGGGTAGACTGTGATTCCAGGAGGATCTGTCTTACCGTGTCCAGGGGGCAGCTGTGACAAGGTCTTTTTCCTGAATTATCCCTGCCATTACACAACAAACTCAAGAACATTACTTGCTGTCACTCTTGCTCTGAAGAAATGATTTCAGCTGTACAATGCACTGATTTTGTACAAAAATTCCCAGGTGGTTGCCCCTCTCCCAGGCTCACCTTGTAAGCAGTAGCCCTGTCAACCTGCCACATGCTCCAGTGCCACCACCTTAGGGCTCCAGTCCGAAATCGGCTCAGGGCATGACAGACTTGCTAGCCCTCTGAGATATGGTAAAATATCTATTTGGTCTTTGTCCCCCTTTCCTGACTTACAAATCCCCAAATCCTTGGCATTTTCAAAACAATAAAGGTCTTTTTGTATGCTAATGAACTGATTGCTGGCTGGCAGCCCCTTGGCAGCTTGAGGATGGGATCTGGTCACTGGAAAACTAAGGCAGCATTAAAAGTTTGAGATTTTCCCCAACCCTGGGAAGGGAAGAGGGCTGAAGGCTGCATTGATCACCAACAGCCAATGATATAGTCAGTGCCTACCAATTGGTGTTGGAAGTGGGGGTCGGCCTTGTGCAACTGAGTCCTTAACCTGTGGCATCTACCACGACATCCAGGTAGTGTCACGACTGAGCGCGAGGGTACCCAGGCTGAAGCCTCCTGCAGAACCGACTGGTCGGGAAGGAGGCATCGCCATACATTTCTTGGTGAACAGAGGTCATGGAAGTATCTGCGTTCTTTGTAGAGTAAGAATCCAGGAGAAACTGAGTTTGGCTTTTACCTGTATTATTCCCAGACCCTCTCTGCCCTCCTCTGGGCAGGTTAACATGGGTGGGGAGGGGTATCAAGGACCGGGTATGAGGTGGTCTACACACCAGAAGCGTCTATCCAGTACACCGGGATGTCTCCCTTCTTCCTTCTGGAGATTAGGATTTGTTGTTTCCAGCCTCTAAAACAAACCATGCGCTGCTAATTCCCAGGAGTATGAGCTGCACCCGGCCTTCCACTGCACAATCAGGTGCTCCCCTGCTTCATCCTATCTCACCTTGAACACACACCTCCTCAGGGTCCCTCAGACCACCGGAGCCCTCGCCTCTGACTTGTGTTTATTTGTTAAGCACTGTAGTCTCCATGAGGAGCAGAGCAACGACTCAGCCGCAGACCTTGGAGACCTTAGCCCCGGAGCCGATGGCCTCTGTGTGGCGTGCGGTGTCCTTGCTGATGCCTCCTCGCGCGGTGGGACGCAAATCCCACGGCTTTCGTCCCTTTCATTGTGCTGTCTAGTGTGGACGCATCTTCCTTCCTCTGGTGTAGGAGAGCAATACAGTACTTTCCAACGCAGCAAAGCCTGCTTCCCAAGTGTCATCTAGGCCTGTCCACGAATCCCACCTGCCTGGGGCACCAGGTGTTAACAGGCCCAGGAGAACAAGAGTCCAAGAACCACTCTGCAGGCTTTGTTTCTAATTACGGCCAAAGAAGCAAAATCGGCTTGAAAGCCAAGTATGCCGCTAACTCTGCCCACATGTAAGGCACGTCCGCCAAGGCTCCTTCCAGGACGCCCCTCCTCTTTCCGCGGAGCGCAGCGACGCCCTGCGGCTCTGACCGTCTGGCGACCGCGGGAGCAGGACGCAGGAAACGCCAAGTCTGCGAGCTCGGCTCGGTCTAATTCGTAGTCCACGTCACCTGTCTGGCACCTCGGAGTCCTTCTGTGGGCGGAGCTGAGGACCCTGCCTGAGCCTCTGGGCTGGGGTGGGCCCCGCGGGGAATGGGCGGGGCCTGGCGGGCGAGGGGCGGGGTCTGGCGGGGCGGGGCCGCGGCGAGGTTGGGCCCGGGAAATTCCGCGGCCGGAGCGCGAGCCTGCGCCGCGGTCAGCTGAGCGGCTCCTGCCGGTCGCGAGGCCGCGCGTCACCCACGCTGCCCGAGCCCGGCCGTCCCAACGCCGCCCCCACCCGGCCGTCCCTGGCCGGCGTAGCCTCCTCGTCCGGAGCGCTCCTCCAGGGGCGCGATGCCCAGGAAGCAGTGACCCGGAGGGAAACCAATCGCGGGCGGCCGGTGAGCCGGGCCGGGCCATAGGGGCTGGGCGAGGGGGTGGCGGGCGCCTCTTTGTCCGCGAAGCCGTCCGCACCCCAGCGCCCCCAGGGACCGGGGCCCGAGGGGTGGGGCACGGCTGGCCCGGGAGGGTGTCCAGGCCCCGCGGATCCTGACCCGGTGGGAGAGGGCGACAAGGCTGCTGTCCCACAGGGTCCCTGCTCCTCAAAAGGGTAACAGTCCCGGGCTGCCTGGCCGCAGATCCCCGAGTTGGTTTGAGGATGACGTCCTCCCTCAAGTTCATTATGCAGCGATTCCTGGTTCTAAGGAGGAAGGGGTTATAGGTACACCTTTGGCAGTTCTACAGAGGTGACCCAGGAACAGTAAAGAGCGGTGACACCTGTCCTAGGAGGTGGGGCTCCCAGACAGCTCAGAGGACTCTGTACACACCTTGGCTGGGGGCTGTGTAGAGGAAATAGGTAGTATTTATATATATGTAATGTGTGTGCATACAATGTATTACATAATACTGTATATATACGGGGAGGGGTGAATATTTGATAAGACTGGGGACCTCGAAGCGGTTGCTTTTGCCCTGAGAAATATGTAAGCTAGAGGCAGTAAACAAGGCTCTGAGAAAATGAAACCTAGCTTCTGGCCTGGCCTCCACCCCCAGGAATACAGCGATGTGGAAATGTGTGTCTCAGAGGCATTTAGGATGAATTGCAAAGTGAAGGCCTTTGGAAAGTAAGCCAGGTAGTAGTAGTGTTGGGACCCTGAGTCTCAAGAGTGGCTTGCAAGACTGCACTGTTAACCCAAGCAGCCAGCTTGCTCTTTGACTCTGGGAGAGAAGTCAGGAGCAAAGGCCAAGGCCAACAATTCCAGGAATGGACAGACGACCTTTCAGTGTGGCCTGTAAGAGAGGACTGGGATTGATATGTGTCTGTGGAGTGTTTTTCTACTGTGCCGGTTTTAGCAATTCTTTTTATATTGTGTACACTATAAAAGTAAACAATGTGGTTTTTACAACTGACCTTTAGGTTATACTGTATATTATCCTAGGGAATTTAGACCCCAGCCCCACTCCCAACAAATTTCTTGGCAGAACTTTTTATTATCGGCCTACTGAACCCTCTCTCTCTTAAATTGAAGCACACCTATTGGTCCTTAAACCTGCTTTCCTGATTTTTTGAAGACTTGGCATGTTTAATAAGTTCTTTAGACTTTATGGAATAGTAAAACCAAAATCCAAGGGAAAAGGCAAAAGCTAAACTTTAAAAAAATGTATTATTTAGAAATTTTTCAAGCGATTCATGGTGGTGTATGCCTGTAATCGTAGCATTCAGAAGACTGAGGCAGAAGGATCACCAGAAATTGGAGGCCAGCCTGGACAACACAGTGAGATCCTGTCTCAAACAGCAACAAAATATTCATTGTTTCCACTTCATGTGTATGCTGATGGAGCATTAGAATGTGTGTTATGAAATACTATTCAGAAGCCTTTGCAGTAATATGAAAAGCAGTTCTGATTTTTAAAGTAAAATTTAAAAGTTGACTTCAAGAATCTGGAAATGAATGACATAGAACTGTAGAAAACACACGATGATACTAACTAGCATGTGGGGAGTGTCACGCTGCAGAAAGCATTGTACAGGTGTTGGGCTTCAGAATACCTTGCTATGCTTCTGTATTTTCATTTCATTTTAACAAACACTGAGAGCCCGCTCTGTGCCAGTCTCAAGAGTCACATGGAGAGAAAAGAGATGGGCATAAGAGGATGATAGTAATTGCAGCAAGGGCCAAGGATGGGGAAATACAAACTGCTCTGGCTACCTGGAGGGAGTAAGAACTCACTTCACACGGGGTGCCATATTTGAACTAGACATCGAACTGTCTGGTGGAAGTCTGCCAGGGAAGAATGAGAGCCAGACATTTCAGGGAGAGGACAAAGGAGACGCAAGGACACAGAGGCTAAGAATGAGGAGAACTGTGAGCCCTTTAATGTGCCTTTTATACCAGCAGTTTGTGAGAGGAGATGGCACTGGTGGGTAGATAAGCTGGCCACAGACCCTGAAAGGCCATATTTGTCTTGCTAAAACTCTGTTTTGTAAGAGAGTGGTTGCCCTCCAAACAGTAGCATCATGTTACAGAAGAAGCTATGAAGACAATGGTATTGAGGTGGAAGGAGATGAAAGACTGTTTAGGAGGCTGCTGCAATTCATTTAACAAACCTTTGCTGAATTTTTGTTTGTATGTGTCAAGTAATATTCTCCATGCTGGGGATACAGCAGAAGGCCAAACAGGCAAAAACCCTGTTCTGTGTAGCATTCACCACTTCCACAGTCCAGGCAAAATAAGAACCTGCATTCTGCACCCTGTGAGGATGGAGATAAGGTGGCAGGTTTTGGAACATTTTGGAGGTGGAAGTGACTGGCATTTGATGACCCATTAGACTTAGCCAAAGAGGGAATGGGAAGAATCAAGCTTTACTCATAGGTTTCTACCTTGGGAATATGTTAAATCTGTTCCTGTTTTCTGTATATTAGTGAGATACTAAAATTGAAGTAGCATTTTTAGTATATAATGATGAATCTTCTTTTACCCCATGAATAGGATATATGTGTACTCTTAAATTCCTTTTCCAGATTGGTGACTGTGTTACCAGGCACCATGAAAACCAGATAATACCTTCTTGCATTGAGTAAGAAGTTGGTCTACTCTAGGTTATCTCTCAGGCCAACTACAGAACCAGGTCAAGTCATTGCTATAATTACTTGACCTCAGAATTAAGAATAAGAATATGTGTTGTTAGAAATTCAAGTTGTAGATCTGGGAATAAAATCTAGAAGAGTCTACCTTTTAACCTCACCTACCAGGTAGTAGTTCTAGTCTTTTCCATTGGTGAAGTTCTGACAAATCCTGTCCTCATTTAATACAGTGTTTAATATCACCTTTGCTTAGAAATAATACACTTTGGGTCTAGATCAGTTGGATTAGCATGAGAAATTCTGTTGTTGTTATAGGGAAAAATAACTTGCAGCCTGTTAGGTGTCAAATGTATCAAGTTCATGGACCGATAACATCTAGGAACAAAGAGGAGGAGGTTATAAGGATTTTTAAAAAGTTTTTTAAAATTTTATTTTAAAGAGACTAAAACCAAGCAAAACAAAACAGAATAAAGCCAATCAAAACAAACCAGTGTAAGTGACACAGAACTTCAAAACAATATGAAATCAACAGTGGTTACTATAATGCCTCTTCTTGTCTTCAAAATAGCTGTAGATACTTTCAGACATAGTAAAAATCAAACAAAACAGAACAGAATAGAACCAATAAAAACAAAACAATGAATGCAATAAAGGACTTCAAAACAAAACAATAGTAAATCCAAAATGGCTACCATAATATATCTTGCCATCTTCAAAATAGCTGCCCATGCCATCAGATATAACAAAACCAAACCAAACAAAACAGAATACAATGCAACCCAACAAAACAATGAAAATGATACAGGACTTCAAAACAAGACAATAGGGAATTAACAATGGCCACCACTTTCAGAAGGAGATCCCCCATAGATGCCACACTGTGTACCATGAACCTCTGAATAGATGATCAGACCACCAGCCCTAGACCTGCAAAGTCAGTGAAACACCAAACACCACAAGCATCAAATTGCATTTCACCTCAATAGCTGTCATTGCAGCCTGTGTTTCTCTGGATCAGCCAATTGCTTATGGTGGGGGAGGAGGGGGGTGTTGGCTCTTGTTGTTTCCCAGCTTGCGTTCTGGAAGGGGTTGGGATCTGGCTGTCCCCCGGTGGTGCCCTGCGCATGACACTGGTTCACAGGTAGGGCTTGCTTCTTGTTGACTTCTTGTACTCTTCCCCTGCAGTCTAAGAATGGCTCTGACTCATGGGAAAAGGCTAGGGTCTGGCTGTACCCCGGCCGGGGCAGCAGCAACAGCCCACACATGGCACTCGGTTATGAGGATTTTTATTGGACATAAGAAGAGTAGCCAGAAATTGCTGAATTGTCTAATGGCCACCTATTACAGGTGACTCTAGATTTAAAATGACCAACTGGAACTCAGGCTTCTAAGCCTAGTTCTTCAACATATAAGGTTTAAAGGAAACTGGGATTTTAGAGAAAAGAGAAAAAACTGGTTATTTTGGATTTTAATTTCCTCAGAACTCAGGAGCTTAGTAGGGAGTGGCTATACCTCACTTTAGTAGTAGGAAATAGTCTGCATATCATGCTGCTTGAGGAAGTTCATTGCGTTTATATTCCTCAGAATTCAGTATCTCTATAGGGAGTGGGCTGCATCCAATTTGCCTAAGAAAATTCATTCTTTGTCCAAAGTCCTAATCCAGACTGTTCTTATTTTAATTCTTATCAATGTGGTTGGTCAGCCAACTCTATCTCAGGCCCTTCCCCAGCTAACTGCTTTATACATAAACTAACTAAATAAGCTATTTTATACATTATCAGGTAGAACTTAGGAATGAATGGATTTGTTCCAATTTCTCTAACCTTCAAAGGTAAATTCAAAGAGGTATATTGGAGAAAAATTAAGCAGCTCAAGATGATGTTAAAAATTTAGAGAGTTGCCAGGCGTGGTGGCACACACCTAATCCCAGTACCTGGGATGCTGAGGCAGGATTGTTATGAGTTCAAGACCAGCCTGGGCTACAAAGTGAGCTCAAGGTCAGTCTGAACTGCATAGTGAGACCCTGTCTTAAAAAGATTAGGAAAAAAAAAAAAAAAAGGAAGAAAGAAAAAAAGATTTTTAAAAAATTTAGAGAATTAAGCTTTCTCTAATTGGCATTCTACCAATAGGTACTGTACATGTGTGTGTTATACAGTGATACCTCAAAGTACTCTAAAATCAAAGTATCTTATAAATCGTACAGAATTTCTCTTAACGTATTTATGCCAAAGGTTGCAATTTTTTAAAATTTTTTTGCACAAAATTCATACATGTTATCTAGAAAAATTCAAGGAAGAAGACTTTGAAGAGAAAAACTTTCATAATAAAACTTGGTTTGTGAGCATAATTCATTTTAGAAACATACTTGTAGTCCAAAGCACTTGTGTATCAAAGCAAATTTCCCTATAAAAAATAATAGAAAGTCAAAAGATTTTGTTATGGAGTAGCTCCTTCTAAAAGTGCTCACTAACTGACATTACCAGGTTTGCTCACCTCTCTGGGGTTAAGATTCCAGGTTCTTCTCATCTCAAACAAAGAATTCAACAAAATGAGCAAAAAGCAGTGACCAAGTTTATTTAAGAAAGTAAAAGTGAAGAGTGAGGGAGAAACTGGCTCTGCAGAGCAAGCTGAGGCCAAATAAAAGGAGAAAAAGCAGTAAAAGGACACCATGGCAAAAACAGGGAGGGCTATCATGAAGAAAGTCATGACAGCAAGCTCTTCTTGACATCTGTGTCCTTTTAATGCCTCTGGAGGAAACCTTTGAGAACTTCCACCCACTGTTCTGAGAGGTGGTGCTGGGATCCCCCTCCTCAGACTAACATCAGGTCCAGGCCATTCTATTGAAAACCTGCTTGATTTCTCATGAGAAGTCCGTATGGAGCGCTTCGGTAACTGTTCCTCCCATGTGTCCGAGGTCACCTAATTAACAGATTACATCTACTTCCCCAGCTTTGCCATGCCCTAATCTCCTACCTCAATTTGTCCCACAATCCAAAATATTCATATGAAAATGATTACAATACTGTAATATAGTACAAAAAAATATAGAAAATATAAAGGAAAATAAATTAAACTGCACTTACCTTTGAAAACCCTTGTGGCTGGCGAGAGGGAGACAACAGAGAGGAGTTAATGTGCAGGATGACTTTCACTATCGCTCACAGAATCACTGCTATCTTTTGGCTTAATGGCATCATCTTTTTCAATTTTTCACAAGGAATCTAATGACACTTGCTTTTGCCTCCTTTTGAGGATTTTGTGGAAATGTAACTTTGCGTTGTCCTTAAACAGATTCATCGCTGTCACAGCCTTATTTGGGTGGTGCTTTTCAACAAAATTTAGCACTATTTCACACATTTTGCATATATCCCTACTCTCATTTGAAGTGAGGGATTCCTCCACCTTTTCTCTTTCTTTATGGATAAAATCTTCTCTATAACTTCTTGCTGTTGGGAGACGGGTCACCCATAGTCCTTTGGCGGGGTGGGGAGGAGCAGGGACCATTTGCTCAGTTATGATCATGTGACATTGTGTCACATACTAATATTGCCGAACATTGCTTGCTTATCAAGTTAAAGTTTATGAGAAATGTTTGCTTGTCTTGTGGAATACTTGCTGAACAAACTCCTTACAATACAAGGTTTTATGTATATTATGTTCCATTGTTGTGTCATTCCAAAAACGAGAAGCTAGGCGTAAATGCATTAATAAAATTTTAAAAGTAAGCATTTATATGCTTTTGTTTGCCATATATGCTAACTTCATGACATCTGAGTTACAAAGTATTCTTTCCTAACAACACTGGATAGCAGAGTTTGCTGTAACTAGGATCGGTGTGTATTCGTGAGAGAACAGCATGTGAAGATACTGATGTGTCTGAATTGAGGGTGGACTGTGACCTTACTGGAACTACTTTTCCCAGGATTGCTGAGCTTATAAAGGTGTCCATTTGCTTGTGAGTCATTAATCACAAAGGTCAGGTGATTTCTGGAGTCCACACGGTTGACTAGTGGTATAAGTGTGCCTCTCTTAGAACAACTCTGGCTTTTCCCAGTGTCACTGTAAAACCTGGGCAACCTGAAAAAGAAGCACCAATGTCATGACTAGAACCAATTTTAATTTTATTATTATCGTCCCTATAGATTTGGTAAAGGTATAAAGGAAGGTCCAGGAGGAAAGAAACAGGAGCGATCTTCAAGGCAACATCTCTCTCCCTTTTCTTCTTTACCCTCCCTTTTTCCCCTTTTCCTTCTCCTTCACTTCCTTTCCATTGGAAAAGCCATTAAGGAGAAACTTTTTCATATAGTACTTGAAACCAAACACATGAGCAGATCCCTGCTTAGATACTTGAAAACAAAATCTGTTGGGCCAGGTTGTCACTCAGTGGCTAGTGCATTTGCCTAGCATGTTCGAGGCTCTGGGTTTAATCCCTGACACCAATAAATAAATACATAAAATAAAACAAAAGAAATCTGTTAAATACTTCTATGACCTTTCCAAAGGGTAATGTAAGCACTAAATACCTAAGGAAGTTTTAGGTTGTCATGTAAGTGATATGTGTTGTAAGGATTTTCTTTTTAGGCCTATTACCTGGAATTTATTGTTCCTCTGCAAAACAGGGAGAGCAGTATTTTTCAGTAAAACTCCCTTTTTATGAAATGTCAGCACCAGGATCATTCCGTGAAGGGGAAAAAAAAAAGAGAATTTTATAGAAAGTAAGAAGCTAGCAGTTTATTCAGAAATTTTGGAGTGGGGAGAAAAAGAAAAGTCTGTTTTTGTTACCTAATGCGAAGTGATAAAATACTTCTGTGTGACACCTCTTTTCTAATTAATTTGATTCTGTAAAACATAGAGACAAGAGATTCATAATGGAGAAATATGTTTATCTGTGGTTTTCTCTCCTGCCTCAGCATCCTCCTCCCATAACTCGATGAGAAACCACTGCCTTGCTGTGGCTGCTTTAGGCCGCAGTGTCTCTGACAGTCAGCGTAGAGCCTGCTGTCCCCTGTAGTCAGAGCACTTGTCTCCGATTACCTGCAAGTTCCCAGAACCAAAAGCAGGGGCTAGGCTCTGGGTTCCGGAGGACTTTTGGAGAGCCTAAAGCTCTTCCTGTTCTTGGTGTCAGAAGCAGTTAGGCGTGTTAGGATTGATGGTATGATGCAGTTGTGTGTCAGAGAGAAGGCGGTCCTCTTGCCTCTGTCTTCCAGGGATTGATTCCATTTCATACATAAGGAGCTGCAACTCCAAGTGTCACATAGTCCCACTAATGCTGTGATGAGGAGCTGATGGGTCTGATGTTTCACCCCCAGGAGAGGTGGGATCGCTCACTTCTGAGTGCCTTCCTCATCTCTTGTGGGTTCTGATGGTATCACTGACTTCCTACTTTGTCATAATTGTACAGTAGCCTCATACATAGATGGAATCAAATTTGTGGGTAGGGTTTTGGGGGAGTTTTTTTGAGATGGTGTTATTATGTAGCCTAGGCTAGCCTTGAATTCACAGTGATCCTCCTGCCTCAGCTTCCCCAGTGCTAGGATTATAGGCATGCACTACCATGCCTGGCTTCAAATTTGTTTTGTAAACTGAAACCGTCTTGCCTCAGCCTCCCATGGTGCCGGAATTACAGGCATGTACCACTGCTCTCAGCTAGGGATTCCTCTCTAGATTGCTTACATTTGACTAAAACTTTACTGGAAATGGCCAATGTAAGGTGAAGGTTAAGCTAGGCATGGTGGTGCATGCCTGTCATCTGAGCACCCTGGGAGACCAAGGCAGGAGGATTGCAAGGTCAAGGCCAGCCTGGGCACTTTAGCAACTTAGCAAGATCCTATCTCAAAAATTAAAAAAAAAAAAATTTTTTTTTTAAAGAAGGGCTTAAAATGTAATTCAGTGCTAAAGTCCTGGATTTAATTCCTGATAGCCAGAAAAGAATTGTTTTGTAAGAGTAAACATCTTGGGAATAATAATTATATTCTTTTTCAAACATCTCTTTGGACATCAGTCACTTTTTGCTTTGTGGGATAGGAATGTGTGGATAGTGTCAGCAGGGAAGAATTGCCTTTTCTTTATATTATTTTATAATCATCTGTGTTAGCCCTTGATGGAAGACAACTTACCATTTTCACAGACTGTGAAGAGAAGAATGTTTGCCTGGAGCCTGTGGCCAATGATTAGAAAGGTGTCTCTGGTTGCCTACATAGTAGGTAATAAAGAAGTGGAGTTGAGATTCACTCATCAAGCTTATATTTTTATGTCCATATTGACTCCTCTACAAAATAAAGTGGCCTGTGTAAAAAATAGTTTCAGAATATGCAATAACTAAATAAGAAAGCTTTTTTTCAGGTGTGTGCTTTGGAAAATACAACATGAAATACAGTCTTACTATTCTGTATTACATTCGTTGCATTGTTGGGTTTCGACATTTGCCTTCCTGCCTGTTTGTGCCACTTGCTGACTTTGGATGACTCACACGCCCCTGGGAGTGCAGCTTCCTCCTCATATGTAAAATAGTTGTGTTTTAATGAAGCACATTGAAACACTGAAAAAGGTTAAGTCTCATTTTTCTTTTCACTAACAATATAAGCAATAAAATAGGGTAATTTTTTAAACAATTGTATTGAGATATAATTCACATACCATACAATTCACTTAAAATAAGGAGTTTAGAAGGTAAAGATTTGCATGGGAGAATCTATGTAATAATAGTTTCCTTATGTGATGGTCATCATGTCTTGGATATAGGTCTTTCCTTACACTTGCCAACTCCTCACTGGGCCTCACTCTACACCCATCTACCGAGACACGCACACATGCACACACACGCACCACCTTGATACATGCATGACTCATCAGGCAGCTGATACCATTGGTGGTACGAATGGGTCTGATCACTTTTATTGTTCTTTTTACTAATGAAATTAATAAAAAGCCACCCAATGGGACAGGCATGTATGTACCGTGGTGGTTCAAGCTGCCCGGTGGTAAGACATATGAATTATGGTCCCATCATAAATGTGTTAAAAGGATGAATCAAAGATTTTCAAAATGCAGTTGGAAGCTGGGTGCTATGGTACACACCTGTAATCTCAACTACTTGGGAGGCTGAGGCAGGGGGATCATGGGTTTGAGGTCAGCTTGGGCCCACTTGGTAAGATTCAGGGCTGAGGATGTAGTTCAGTGATAGTTCTTAGTTTCAGTCCCCAATATGAAAGAAAAAAGGAGAAAAAGAAAAGAAAAAGAATTAGAAAGCTAACAACTTTGGCAATAAATGCTGTATTAGCAATTATTAATAGATTTGTGGGACTTATAGAGACCCGTGGCAGAAAGAAGGCAGGTCTATTTTTAGTTTGTGGCTTTTTCGTAGGAACTGCTGCTATGTCCCACCAGCCTCTCAGCCGCCTGACTGAAAAGGGGGACAGCCCTGTTGAAACCACAGGGAATGGACCCCCCAGTCTGGCTCACCCCAACTTGGACACGTTCACCCCAGAGGAGCTGCTGCAGCAGATGAAAGAGCTCCTGGCTGAGAACCACCAGCTGAAAGGTGAGCAGCTCTTTCCGAAACAAAGCCTCTTCTGATAAGGATCAAAGGTTAACACCTTTCTTTTTTTTACCCTGGGGGAAGAAAAAGCTGAGAGTGGCTTTGGATAGGGCCAAAATCGTTTCTGTGTTTACTTCTGAATACAGGTAAGAATAAAAAGTATTTGGCGGGCGTGGTGGTGCACGCCTTTAATCCCAGCACTCGGGAGGCTGAGGTAGGAGGAGCGTTGTGAGTTCGAGGCAGGCTTGGGTTACAAAGTGAGAGCAAGGCCGGCCTGAGCTACACAGTGCGACCCTGCCTCAAAAAACCAGGGCCGGGAGTTTGGCTCAGCGGCTTACGCACCTGTCAGGCAGGCACGAGGTTGTGGGTTCAATCCCCGGTGCCGCAAAAAAAAAAAAAAAAAAAAAAAAAAAAAGTATTTGGGGCAGAAAGGGTAGCTCAGTGGTAGAGCCAGCATGCCTGAGGCTCTGGATCTGATCTCAGAGGCTCCACAGTAGGTAGGTGGGCAAGCAGGCAGATAGATAGATAGACAGACAGACAGACAGAATTCTGTCTTGGGGAAATGGTGTAATGATATTTAGTTCATTTAAAAGGAAAATAAGAGAAAGATTGCTACAATTACAGAGTTAGCCCTAAATATTGCCTGTTAAAGAGAAACTATTCTGGTATCTCAAGCCATAGCCTTTTGGGAGGACCTGTGTTCTACGTAAGGAGAGCCAAGACCTTCTTAGGTCCCCTGGTTTGGTCATTCGTTTGTTCATTCATTCACTCATTCATTCAGTGCTGGGGATTGAAGCCAGGGTCTTGCACATGCTAGGCAAGTGCTCTGTTACCTCCCCAGCTATCCTCATTATTAGTAAGATTTTCTGCTATAGTGAAGGGACCTAAATCAATTTTATTTTCTTGAGACTTTTTTTTTTTGACAGCATCTTTCAGAGTTGCCTAGGCTAGCCTTGAGCTTGTAACCCTCTGCTTCAGCCTCCCAAGTAGCTGGGTATGTGCCACTGTGCCCAGATGTTTGGTCTTTTAAGGACTAGAAATGGTGTTAGACCTGCTAGTTCTGTCTGGAAGCAAAAAACACTCAGTTTGTTATAGTCCCTTTCCTTTCCTGCTGACCCTGGGGTGCTAGCCAAGCCTGGTACATTTAGACTCAGAGCCAGGCAATGGGGAGGATTGATGTGTGAAATTCTGCCCAGTCTCCTGGTGTGTGCCTCCCTCCCTCTGAATCCCTCATAGAAGCCATGAAGCTAAACAATCAAGCTATGAAAGGGCGATTTGAGGAGCTTTCAGCCTGGACAGAGAAACAGAAGGAAGAACGCCAGTTTTTTGAGATCCAGAGCAGAGAAGCCAAAGAGCGGCTGATGGCCTTGGGTCATGAAAACGAAAAATTGAAGGAAGAGCTTGAAAAACTAAGAGGGGAATCACAAAGATCATTAGAGGTGAGCAGATCGATCAGCTGTGATTTTATTTTCTCAATATCTGCAGTAGGATCTTATTTATCTAAGACTCCTTCCATTGTTCAGGCTGGACTGGTCTGAGAAATATTTTTGCTAGAAAGACTGGTTGTAATTTAAGGTCAGTATAATCTCTGAGGAGGATAGGACATTTGTAAAGCTTCAACCATATGGTAACCAAAAGAATACAGAGCTTATAAATCAGTGTTTTCTTACATATGGTGTAGAAGGATGTGTCAGAAACTGTCAATGGTTGCTTTTCATTTATGTCTTTGATACAAAATTATATTTTGAAAATCTATTACTTGGAATGTTTACTTACTGACTTGGTCTGTTTTCTCAGTCTAAAATGGAGATTATTCGCTTTACATTTTCCTTTTGAGCACTCACTTGACAAATGCCTTGTGGTGATAGGAGCCTGACTAGGGTTGCTCTGGTTAAAGAGAGAAATACACAGTTTTGTTGATCCAGAGAACCTGGGGAATATTCAGGAATGGATGTCAAAGATGTTAGTGAAAACCAAACCCGAGGATGTTCAAAGTCCCTGCAGGTCCACCAGGGCTGCCTGGGGCTCATTCTGCTTACTCGGATGTAAGCAGATGTCCATTTTCTGCCATATCTGGTACTTAACCCTTGCAAGATGGAGCACTGTTTTGGTTATGGAGAGATTTACCCCAATACCAGCGATCTTTCTTGAGACTTTGCCTTGAATTTTGTTCATCTCTATTTAAAGAATACAAACAAAGAAACAAAATGGACCGAAAGGAGGGACTGATGTACAATAAAACATTGAAAAGTGACTTAGAAAAAACTTTGATACTTCATATCAGTGATCTCATTGACTTCTGCCCATGGGGCAGTGAACATTCTGCTTCAATAAATCTGTATTTGTATTGCAAGTGCTTCTTTGTTGATAAGTCTTATTATGCCTGATCTTGCAGCTTATCTTACAGTTCAAAGAGCATTAAGTTCCTTCCTTGACAGGGAAAAATCTCTGATTAGCTAAGTATTTTTGAGGTAGAAGTTTCTGAAGAAATGATCACCAGAGATACAGTATGTATTTTCTACTTTCCAGAAGAAAATATCTGACATTATTTTCCTTCCTTGGATTTTGGAATGTGTGCTGGCAGTTGGCTTCAGTTTGCAGGAGCCTGTCACACTGAACCCGAGAGGGAAGCTTCCAGACAGTTTGCCCTTGTTGAGATGGTCCACCTCTAGGTTTTCCTAAAAGGTTCTAGAATTGGAAGAAGCTGAGATCAGAAGCTGGAGCTCTGGACCGTTGCTTTCAAGGCGAATGATCCGAGGACACAGCTCCCAGCAGGACTCAGCAAGGACGTGAGGTGCTTGGGAGAAGGAATTCCATCCAGTTCCACTGAATATCACCTTAAATCCATCTCCAGAGAGTGTTTTCTAACTTTTAACTGCACCTACATCTGGACAAAAGTCACAAGGCAAACTTTCCTCCTGGCAGGGCATGTTGACCTGGGTGCATGTTCAGGACAGATGGGAAGATGATACAAATATAGGGAAAGACAGAAACACTGTGTCACCAGCTAACCAAGTGTTCAAAAACAGTACCAATAGACTTGGAGTAGAGAGCAAAGAGAGACCATGGAAGTTCTTGTCTAGCAAAGGAATGGAAAGAGTCTCCATAGTAAAATGAAAGGAGAGAGAAATTATCTTTACAGTGTTTTATGGCAAGTAACTGAATGCATGATTTCCCCAGTATGATTAAAAAGAAAATTAGCCTATTTAATCTGAGGTCCCAGTGTCACAACTTTAGGCAGTGGTTCTCAGACACTTATTTAAAACTATTTCCTATTATTCTTTTACCCTCCCATCAAGGTATATAAAAGTTCATTCAATAAACTGTCCATAGAGATGCCTCCTAAAGTTTCCTAATGAGATGTAGTCTTACCTTTATCTGCCTAGGCTACTTCCTGGATCTATCCTTTTATCATTTTCATTCTTGGTCTTTTTTTTTTTTTTTTTTTTTTTTTTTTTTTTTGAGACAGGTCTCACTATGTAGTCCAGGCTGGGCTTGAACTCATTATGGAGCCCAGGCTGGCCTCGAACTCATGGAGTTCCTCCTGCCTCAGCCTCCTGAGTGCTGGGATTACAGGCTTGTGCTACCATGCCTAGCTCTCATTTCTCACTTTTTAAATAATATCCTCTTTTATGAGTCACTGCCAAGAGAAGTTATATAGACTTCTGTTCAAAACCTAACTCTGGGTTCACATGAGTTGCATTTCTCAGAGACCTGTGATAGTTTCCCCACAGGCACTGCTGCATGTGAAAGGAGAACACTATCCTGGCAGCATGAGGGACAGGTCAGTATTTGTACCTCTGTTAAGAAACATTTTATGGACCAGCTGGGTTGTGGCCCTTCTGCTCTGGTACTGCTTCAATTCCACTATGAGCCTTTGGACATGTTTTCTGTTTCTTGGGGAATCTGTTCAAAAAGGAAGAATAGCATAGAACAGAAGAAGAAACGTCTATTTGGACAATGTTGACTACAAGTAGAAGATAACCGATTGAAATTTTTGCTAGGATGATCTATAGATACTATATAATCAGTTATAAATTCCTCAGGTAATGAACATCTTTCTTTCAAAGCCGATCTGTTTGACCCTGTGCTGTTAAGATGGGCGTGTGCGTGTATTGCAGTTTTCTGCTGCCCTCAGCACCTGTACTTTCAGTTTGGAAAGGGAACTGAAGCATGGGGTCAGGCACATAAGAGCCATGGAGGTTTCCTGGCGGGGGGACCCAGGAGGCTTGAGGGGTCACCCCTGGAAGAGGCCACGGGCCAGGTGGTACTGCTTCGTCTAACCCACAAAACCTGTGCCTAGAAACATTCATGAGCCTGCTCCAGGCCATAGCAGCAGTGGACAGCAGAGTGTGGACTGGATCTTTTCGCCCTGCTCCCAAGTGCAAGCCCATCTGACCAGGGTCTTTCTCCTGTGATTTTGTCAGATACAGTCATTGCGAGACGGTGAACATAAAGCAGACTTGAGACTTGTGAAATGTTAATGCTTATTATTAGTGTTTATCCAGGCTAAAGTTTAGGTTTTTTCTTATCTTTGATATCAGCCTCTGGATTTAAAATTTTTTTTTCCCACCAAATTTACCTTTAGCAATCTTTAAATGCCAGCATAGATTATTATATCCACCAGCTTACTTATTGGAAGAATTTAGGGCCTTTCATTGTATTTTGCCATTACTGAACCCAGCAAAGTCCGCAGTACTTGGTTTCTAAGTAGACGTGAAAGTACAGGAAGGCAGGGTAAGTAGGCATATTTGCAGAGAAAAAAAGCCAAGAGATTCAGGTGTAGCAGCTTTTTGTCCTTATTTTCTTGAGTTTTGGGCTGCGACTTAGGAGTCTCCTGTTTTGAAACTCTAATTGGTTGTTTGCATAATATCCATTGGTTCAGTATGCTACAGAAGTCATTCTGGTCATAAGGTTATTTTAAATTTTGATTCTTTTGTTATTGGTACGTGTTTATAACACCTAATGATTGCGTTCATTGTGGGGAGTTGGTCCATGGACATGACACAGCTTGATTCTCTTTTTTAACCCCCTTCCCTTCCCCTGCCTCACCTTCCGCTTGGACCCCTTCATATATATATATATATATATATATATATATATATATGTATTTTTTAAATTTCCATTACTTGAGTACAATAAAGTAATGAAAAATTTCTTCTTTCAAAAGTATGTCAAGGTTAATTGCAAAGTAAGAGCTCGAGGGTGAGGAGCTGCCTCCTCTGTGAGTGTGAGGAATGGAGTGGGGTGGCCATGCCCTTACCTGTTTGTTTGCTCTGCTCCTTGTCACTCCCAGGACCCCGCCAGTGACCCACAGCTTCCCAGGGTGGACGTGGAGCAGGCGGTGAGGCAACTGAAAGCGCAGGTGGCGCGGCTACAGAATGAAAAGGCAGACCTGCTGGGCATTGTCTCGGAACTGCAGCTCAAGCTCAACTCCAGTGGCTCCTGCGAAGACTCCTTTGTAGAGATTGGGCTGGCTGTAAGAGCTTCGGTTCTGTTTTTGTTTGAAGCACAGTACAAAACCTCACCTAGACAGATGAGCCAAATACCACTATTTCTTGTGAGCACGGGGAAGCCACATACCAAGGGGAAATTTCACTGTAGCCGAGATAAATTGACTCCTGGTTTTTAAGAATAGGATAGTGTTTATGAGGGTTACCCTAGTTGAAATGAAAAAATAGAACTTACCCTTTTGAAGGAAAGGCATAATCTTATTTGTTTTTTACTTATCTTGACAAAGCAGACATTTCTGTGACTGACCTAAAAAAATGCCAAAACCAAAAACTACAAGCATGAATTTTCTGACATGTTTTAGGTCAGGTCGAGAAGCTGTGTTGAGCAGTTCACTTAAGCAAGCAGAATGGCGACTGAATATAATAAATGAATGTGTTTTAAGTACTTTTTAATTGTGGAACCCTCGTTTCAAGTATTGTGATAATTAAAAGTGAGAAGAGGAGGGGAAAGGAGCAGAGCTCCTGGATGGGGTGAAAACGTATCTGTTGTTTTCCCACCTAAGAGCAGCTGCCAAGGAACCTCTGAAAAGTGAGTTTGTAGCCAGTGCTACCAAACTCAAATTTCTACACAGCCAAAGTGAAGTGGGTTAAGCAAGTTGGTGTGTACTGATCCTAAGCTCCCGCAAAGTGGCTATGGTGTTGTGTCTGGGTGTACACGCAATTCTGTTAAAGACCAACGCAGGTACATAAACCATGTAGGGGCCTCTCCTTTGATACCACTGAAAAGACTGGGTAGAGAGGCAGAAAAACACGCAATGATAAAATCCTCTGTGAGGCAGGCAGGCAGTGCAGGCAAGACAGAACTTGTCTCGCAGTCACTGTATCAAAGTATACATCTGATACAGGAAAAGAGATAAACTGTGCCCATGAAAGAAATGCACTTTGTAGATAAGTCAGGAGGAGTGGGGAGCAACTTGCAAAAAACCTAAACTACTAGATATGTCTAGAATATTAGCGTGGAGCTTCCTTATTCACCTGCTGCACAAAGGAATATAATACAGTTGGAAGATGACTCTTACTAACTTTGCATCCATGCCCCCTAGGCATTGTAGGTACATTAATAGTGGCTGAACTCGAGACTGAAAAGCATACAAGAGTATCTTTGTGTAAGTGACCAAAGACTACTGACACAGAATTTTGATTATCAAATCGTGACCCTCTGCAAATAACTGATAAAATTTCAAGAGTCCAAAGAGCTTATCAGAAGTTTCCAAATGAGGTTCCTTCTTTCAAGGGTTACTGTCATTTTCTGCCTCACAAATTGTTAAACATGCTTTGCTGGCTTTGCTTCTGTGACCAGGAAAACACTGCCCAAGATTTAGGAAGAGCATTTCCAAAATATCTAGAACCATCTTTGTGCACTTTGAAACTTCTCTTCATTAGCTTATTAGACTGTTACTGCCTTGCAAATCCTGTAAGGATTTGTCTTAGCCTTTTTGTTCCCTAAATGGGCTGTGGTGTGTGCACATTTTTAACGGGAGCCAGCTTGGCAAAAATGTTGCTTTGTAAGCATCATCCATAGGACACTGCCTCTTTTCAGCTTTGCTTGGGCAAATTCTAGCATTTTGCATTTTAAAGGACTGTACAAGAAAAACAAGTGGGGCTGTCACCAGCTCTGTGTGTGTGACCTTAACCTAGGGAGGAGGGAATGCCAAAGCGAAAGCAGAGAAGATAAGCTTTCATGTTTGTGGGGTCAGGTTGAGTATGGTCAGTGAGAGGAGACCGACCTTCACACCTTAGACTATGTATTTACAATCCTGACAGGGTGCGGGGGCTGAGAGAAGAGTACATTTCCATTCCATTCCATTTGAGTGATCCAGTTTAATCACTGCACATTCAAATGTTGGGTCATGCCTGAGGGCTGCGTGGCATCAATAGTCTTGATCTTTTGTCTCTTCTTTCAGCAAAGAATTTATCTCAGAGACACGTTTTGTTAAATTCCTTTTACTTCTGGTTTTACAGGAAGGAGAAGCTGATGGAGCAGTAAAAGAAACCAAGAACAGTTGTCCTAGGGTCCCAAGAACGGACTCCACTGACACGTATGTGTTGAAAGACTGGAGCTGTCGGACAGACAGACAGGACAGTCTTGTCACTTCGAGCCTGTCACTGCAGGTTAAACATGATGGGCTGAAAAAATGACTGATTTATGCCAGAATCTCTTAAGATTACTGGATGGTATTTAATGCTACAGCCAAGTGGATTCTAGGAAGCAGATCTCTTAAATGATGGGAGGGCCGACAAGGAGGGAGGTGGTAGAGCAGGGTGCCCGAACCACTGAATTTTCTCAGCAGGTAGAGCTCATCCAGAGGAGGCTGTTAGCTCATCTTTGTGCGTAGGTTGTACATCATCAGTCCACTTGTGAGCCAGTTATCTGAAAATCTCTCTGTGTCTCTTCCCTCAAAAACTTTTTTTGGGGGAGCATTACTGGAGATCAAATCCAGGTGTACTCCACCACTGAGCTGCATCTCAGACCTTTTTATTTATATTGAGACAGGGTCTCACTAAGTTGTTCAGGTCAGGATCTATCTAGGTAGTGAAAGAAAGTATGAGTTAACATACTTTCATCCAAAGAGAAAAACTGGCATAAGTAAACATCATTCCCTTTTCTAGTTAGGAATTTGTCAGCTTTCCCCAAATTACTGTTTTGAGTATCAGAAATCTTTCCTGGAAGTAGAGGGAGGGAAGAAACCTGTGTTTGAAATTTTCAAGCCACTTCCTCCTTGTTTATATCCACAGGCAAAGCCCACTTCCTCTTTAAGGCCACATTGCAATCTTAAAAAAAAAAAAAAATAACAGCTCTCCACCTTTTATGAGTATCCTGTGAATCTGAGATTGATTCCTACTTTGGAGTTCATGCGTTGGAGTCCTGGTAACTGGGATTCCATGCTGGCTATTTATTAGACATGTACACTTGAGTGGATGATTGAAGTATAGCAATTGTTAGCATTATCATGGTCATATGGTTTTGTCTGTCATTAAAGTTTCTCTTGATTCAATCACCTTTGTTTTAGTGGTGCTGTGGATTTAACACAAGGTCTTCGCACTGAGCTACATCACCACAGGGTCTCTCTAAATTTCCCAACTTTCCAGAGTGCTGGAGTTATAGGTGTGCCCACCACACCCCGCTTCAGTCATTTTGGAAGTGTCAAAATATACTTGACAACAGTGCTTGCATTTCCCTGCTTTGATTATTTGAAACAAAAACTAAAAAAATTTTCTTCTCTTGACTCGCAAATGTGATGGCTTCAGTCATCTGAAGAAAGCCACTAATCCACTATGTCTGTAGAGTTTCTGTTGGCTTCCTTGAGACTGGATGTTGGAGAGCCTGACACCCCCAGCTAGGGCTGCCGAACTGTTTCTGTGGGTTGTGCAGCCTCCTGTTGTGCACAGTCACTATTTAGAGTAAGCAAGTACTTGTGTAGTGAGGCTAGCTTCTCTGAGCCTCACCATTAGTTCCCACACCTTCCCCAGAAAGTAGGCAGAGCTTGGCACTGAGGGTCACAGGACCAACTGTAGTCAGTCAGAAGATGAGAATTAATTGGAGAATGTTCTGGAAGTTATCTCCTTTAGGTTGGCTAGCTTTCCCTCTTCAAACTCCACATGATGTTTGCCCACACACCGTTTGTTCTGTCTAGCAGAGCTTTTGCTAGGAAATATGACTTCTCAGAAAATCTTTGTGATGAAAATAACAGCTATTGTTTTCTTCTTAAAATGACCAAGACACTGCCATTTGCCCTGCCAGTCACAAAAGTTAGAGGCTTAGGGGAATCTTCACCATCTATCCTCTGCCTCCCCTAGGAGAGGCTTCTTGACAGAATCGAGGACCCTGGTGAAATGCAGATTCCGATCTGGGGGCTTGGTGGAGGCTGCAAGGACAAGGTTCTCCCAGTCTCTGTGAAGGTGTCCTGCTGACCACTCTCAGTCTGTGATTTCAGTTTTACAGGGCTACTCTATTCTTACACCTTGACATCGTTGTTTTCTTATGAAAACCTTTTAACCTGTATACTGACCGTGGTGATGGTGTCTTAATGTAGGAGCAGATCTGTGGAAGGCACCAAAAAGTATTTGGAATTGGAATCGCAATTGGCCGTGAGCCAGCTCCTGTTCTACCTGAGGGAAGAAAACCAGAAGGTGGAGAGACTGGAAACTGCACTCAAAGAAGCCAAAGAAAGGTACGGTACGCATTAACAAGAAACATGCATACATTCACAAGCAGCTTTATTGAAATATAAAAACACTGCACAGTTCAACTATTTAAAGTATACATTTCCATGTTTGCAGAATAACCATAGGATTGTGCAACCATTGCTACAATATAATTTTAGAACATTTTTCCCCATGTGAGAAATCTAGTGCCCATTAGCATTCAGTACGGTACATACTCCTCCCGGTAATCTGCTTTCTGTCTCTGTAGATTGGCTCACTCTGCAGTTACATGAATGGACTCGTACAATATGTGTTTTGTAACTGGCTTCTTTCACTTAGTACAATGTTTCTGAGTTTCATCTACAGTGTAGCACATGTTAATACTTAACTCCTTATTTCTGCCATAGCATACTACCTTGAATGGATAAACATTTCGCTTTCTATTCATCAGTTGATGAAGATTTGTGTTGTTTCTACTTTTTGCTGATTATGAATCATGTATCTACAAATCCTTATTTACAGTTCTTTGTTTGGACATGATGTTTTTAATTCTCTGGGGTATGTATAGAAGTGGGTTGCTGAGTCCTACAGTAACTCTGGTACATATATACTGTATTTGAGAAACTGCCAAATCATTTCCCAAAGCAGCTGTACCATTTTGCATTCCTGCCAGCAAAGGGAGTGTTCTACTTTCTCCAGGTCCATACCAACACTTGTTATTGTCTTTTTATTTTAGCCATCCTGGAAAATGTGAATTGTTATATCATTGTAGTTTTGAGTTCTGTTTCCCTAGTAACTAACAGTGTGGAATAACTTTTCGTGTTGAATCTTCTTTAGAGAAATATTCAAATTATCTCTTCATTTTTAAACACTGAGTTTCATTGTTAAGATTTCACTTTATATTCTGGATACTAGTCCTTTGCTGAATACATGAAATGTGGGTCCTCCAACTTTGTTCCTTTTCAAAAGTGTTTTGGCTGTTCTGGGTTCCTTGCTTTTTCGTTTGAATTTTAGGATCACCTTGATAATATCACAGGGGAAGGAGGGCTAGGATTTTATTAGGATTTGCATTGAATCTCTACATCCCTTTGGGGAGTATCTTGGCCTATGAACATGGGATATCTTTTCATTTATTTGTATCTTCTGTAATTTCCTTCAGTGTTTTATACTTTCAATGTATAGGTCTTGCACTTTTTTTTGTTAAATTTATTCCTATGCATTTTAATGTTTTTGATGAAATTGTTTTCTTAATTTTTGGCTTATTCATTCATAATATAGAAAAAACAATTTTGTGTATTGATCTTACATTTGGAAACTTGCTGAACTTATTTGTTAGTGCTAATAATTTTTTAGAAGAATCCTTAGAATGTTCTTTGTATAGAATCAGACTGTGTCATCTGCAGAGATAGGTTTGCTTCTTGCTTCCTGATCTGAATGCCTTTTATTTTTTTAAGACTTCCAGTACAGTGTAAGATAGAAGCAGAAAGAATGGGCAGCCTTGTCTTGTTCTTTAGGGAAAAAGCTTTCATTTCATTAAGTATAATGTTAGTTAGGGGTTGTTCATAGATGTCTTTATCAGGTTGAGCAACTCCCTCCTGTGTCTTAATTTGTTTGAATTTTAGCATGAAATGTGTTTAGATTTTTTCAGGTGTTTTTATGTATGTATGGGGATGACTTTATGGGTGTTTTTAACCTTAATAATATTGCTAGATCTTTGATTTTCAAGTGTTAAATCAGCCTTGCATTCCTGGGCCCTCACTTTGTTATGGTAGATAATTCTTTTCATATGTGCTAGGTTCAGCTTGCTATTATCTTACTAAAGATATTTGTGTCTCTATATAGAAGGGATATTAGTATGTAGTTTTCTTGTGATACCTTTGTCTAGTTTTGGTGTCTGGGTAGTACCAATCTCATAGAACAAATTGGGAAATAGTATTTCCTCTTCTGTGCATATATACATTTAAAAATATCAGACAGTCTTTTTTAAAACATTGGAATAGCTGCAATATAATACTATTGCAAACAAAATTATTTAGATTAGGGACTGGAGTAAAATACACCTGCCTTATGAGCTGTTGTGAAGTCAGTGAAGTTTGGTTTATGAATGCATTTTTTAGAAATACGAACTGTTGACAGGTGTGGTTGCACATGCATGTAATCCTGGTACTCAGGAGGCTGAGGCAGGAAAATTGCTGTAAGTTTGAGGCCAGCCTGGGCTACAAAGTGAGTTCAAGGCCAGCCTGAACTGCGTAGTGAAACCCTGTCTCAGAAAGACAAAAGAAAAAAGAAAAAAAGAAAAGGAAATACAATTTGCTAAGATAGTGATTGTTATGGATTAAAAACTGGTGGTCAGCTTAACACCAGCTGAATTACATCAGCATGGTGTTGAGTGCAGATGGCCCACCTGAGGAAAGTTGCCAGCATAAATAGAGACGTAGAGAAGAAGAGCGAGGCGTTGTGGGTTCTTTCAAGAGTTGCTCTTTCAAGCCAAATGTTTTCCCAGAGGTGCTTGTGATGCTGGCTTCCCCAATGTGGACTCGGCCATTATCATCAGAGGAGCTCAGGACCTCATCAATGAGCATGGCTATGGTTCATGTTGCGGGAGCTCTGCTCCTCACATTGAGCATCATTTACTGGCTCCAGAGGGGAAGCTGTGTGCTGGAGAAGCTTGTCACGCTGGGCCTCCTGACCTGTGCTCGACTGTTCTCATCATCGGAGGAGTGCGGGACCTGGTTGCCGCTGAGGATGGCTGTGGTACTCTTCAGGGTAGACCTGCTTCTTATTTGGAGCATGATTTCTCGGCTCCTGTGTGGAGCCCTCAACCCACTGCACAGCTCCTTCACCCCGCTGGCATAGACTTTCTAGTTCCATTGCTGACCTTTGGCCTTCCCATTACAGATCCGTAAAATAGACTGGCGTGAGTCCTTATTGTTGGCTCTTAGATTTCCAGTTGGATTTGCAAGAGGCATTGTCATGTGCTTTGAGTCATTCGCTGGACTCATGCAGGACATTGCTGTGGGATTCAGGCCACTGCCTGAATATCCTGGGTCTTACTGTTGTGGACAGATTTTCCTGTACTTTCTTGTGTTTGACTTTGGGTGACCATCATAAAACAGTATTACAAATTCTATGTCCTGTATGCAGTTGTTCTCCCTGTAACCCCTAACTACAACAGTGATTGTAACATTTAATCATAAATCTATTATGGCATAATTCATTCTTTCAGACATTATAAGTAGCTTATTAATCTTAAACTATAGCACTTTTAACAAATATTTTGCTGGGCATGGGGGTGCACATCTGTGATCCCAGAACTCATGAGGCTGAGACAGGAGGATTGCTGTGAGTTTGAGGCCAGCCTGGGCTATATAGTAAGTTTGAGGACAACCTGAACTACATGAGTGAGACTCTTTCTCAAAAAAAAAAAAAA
>RJWM01027567.1:0-26666 GCA_004363535.1 Dasyprocta punctata
ATCTGAGATCCTCTCAACTTCTGCTGAACCGCACGGGCTTGGTATGCAATACACTGAGAATTTTCAGTGGCAAAATTTTAACTGCTCTTGCCTGTATCACTCAAATGGGTTTCAAATTGCAGCTCTCTGCATCCTGAATCAATTGGCAAATGTAAGAATAAATTTCTTTCCCTGCATAAAGACTGTGATAGACCTCACTGGGTTATTAATATTTAAAGAAGATAACAGGTAAAAAGCACATTACGAGTTCTTCATTTCTGTACAATTCATTGGATTAAAAATGCTCTATGGATACACTAGACTCGCTGAGTTAGAGCTTTGCAGGGTGAGATCTACGAGGTGAAATGGACAGAAAATTGTGATGTAGATAATGATCCAAACTGTACGAAGTTGAACTTATACATTCATGACTTATTATCTTCTCTGTACAATCTTATGCAAAAATTTTACTTCAGAATTTAGAACTAGAAAAATAATGTGCCCCCATAAGGTTTGTTTCCTCTTTTCTGATCATAAGATTTATGTGACTTGGCCTATTCCTTTCCTATCTCGCATCGATTCAGAAATTCACAGCGAAACCGATGCCTTAGTGTGCCCTTGTGTGAAGTAGAGGTGCACTCTCTCTTCATCCTGTTTCTGATTCTTCCCTTACGTGCCTTGAATTTTGCTTTTGTTGTTATTTACTTATGTCCTCAAATATGTATCATAGTTTAATTCATTATGAATCTTTTTAAATTTTAAAATGCAAAAGCACAAATATTTTAAAGAAAATGTTAGAAGGTCTTCGTTAACTTTTTAAATCTTAGTCTCTCTGTGGATGGTACTTGCTGCCCTCTGTCTGGCTCCTGTTTCTGAGGGCACACCCATTTGGCTCCTGGACAATGCATGGGGAGCTAAATCCTGCTTTTCCAGTTCTACTGCACAAGTTGTCCAGGACTGAGCCCTTGAGGCAGTTCTCGGCAAGTTGTCAGGACTGAATTTGCCCAAATGTAATTCATTTTTACCTGGGCTTTGAATCTAAAAAGACAGAATAAGTAAGTCCTCTTCAAGCTACCACACACTTTTGTTGGTAGCAGTAAATTTTTCTGGGTATGTTTAAATTTTTTAAGGATGCAAAAGATATTATATGTATGATACATAGTGTCTATAATGATATAGTGTATAATATATAGTGCTATAGGTATACAAATAAAATTAGCCAGTAGATTCAAACAATGGTTTAAAGTAAGAAAGCTAAAACACAGATAAGGTAACAAGTTCAAAGTCACAGAACTGGTAGGTGACAGAAAGACATTTTGAGTTTCTGTATAATGAGTAACAAACAGCACTTTATTTCAAACCTTGTCATTCACTTCAAAGGGAAAAAGCATGGCACAAGACATATCCCCATGTAACAGTGCTATATGGGAATGATGATCTCAGACCTCTAAATGATATAGGGGAATGAAGCTCCCAACCTACTATATGTCTGGTGTGAGTTCATGTTCTCTAAAATCGAAGAATGAATTTTAGGTACAACAGAGGATAAGAGCAGAATATATTTACTGAGAGAAAGAAAGCTTCTGTCTGAGGGACAGAAGGTGTCCCAAGTGGGTTGCCAAAGACTCTGTCATTTCTAGGGACTTTTATAGAGTAAAACCATGAGGTTAGATGGGTCCAAGGTGGGAAAAATGGGAACTTGTAAGGTGGACATAAGGTGGATATAACTATGGTTAACCAATAAGATTAATTGCCCAGGTAAAATTGATTAAGTCAAGGACAAATGGGGAGGCAAGTCACATAGTAAGTGGGCATGCTTAACAGCAGTGACTCTTCCTGTGGGAGGTTGGGATGCTGACTCCTGACTTCCTCAGGGTGATAGAGAACTATTTGGACTGTTGACCCTTAGGATGCAGTTGTATTTGTTCTGCGTTTCGTCTTGAGATCTGGCCCACAGCAGGAGGTGCCTGTCTCCTCAGAGATCACAAGGTATCTGAACTTCTGCACTGGCTCCTTTGAGGACCTAGCCCTGTCTGAATGTCTATAATATTTCTAACTAACTCAGCTACATGTAACAAAAGCTTCAGTTAAAATAGCAGAATATATCTGGATTATCCTTTAGACTTCACTCTTAGATTTCTAGGTAGGAATATACATATAGGTGGCCTGCCCTTTTCTTTTCCAAAGAACTGCATAACACATTCTACCCCAAACTGCTATTCACTAGAGTCCTGATATATATGCACACTGAAATCTCTATTGCAGATAACCAGAAAAAAGAAAAACATAAGCTCTGAACTACTACAAACATATAACATTACAAAGCTTTACATACTTTTTTGTAAAGTTGTTCAAAAAATATTGCTATCCCACAGTCATTATTATTCTCAGAGACTAGCAGAGTATCTGTGATGGAGGAATGAATCCTTGCAAATTTTAGTGCACTCTTTCATACTACCACCTCATAATACAGAGGTGGGTCTTTGGATTCATTGCTGTGTCTCCTACTCACTTGTTAGAACAATTGTCTCAGAATTATTTAATGTATACAATGAGACAAGACTAAACTTAAAGAGCAAGGTTACCATGAAGGCAGCAGTCTAGTCTAGAACTTGTCTATGTATTTCTGCTACTGAGTTCTCAAGAGATACCTTAGAGGTTGTCCTTCCCATGTACTTTGACTTTAAAAGTACCTGCATTGTATTTCCAATAATTTTTTGTTTTTTAGACTTCTTGTTTTTACTTGACCACTATAGATTTGTACACAACACATAAAACTTTTAATTATATAGAATAGGTAAGCCAAGAGTGGATACCGGTTAAATATTGAAAAGTGCACATTGCATTCTATCATAAGTTCAGACAGTCTTCACTCTGTCTTTTTATAGAGATGAGGCAGTTTCAAATATTACATGTAACTTAAAAAAATTACCTTAAATATCTGTTTTACTCAGTATCTATATTCTGCATAGACTATTTCTTTCCACCAAATATGGTTCCAAGCCTCTTCAGATTGTGAGTTGTTAATCTAGTTCTGAACTAAACATTTACCACACCTGTATTAATCAGTGCACCATGTACGCATGGGAAACACTTTACAAGAGCTTCCCTGCCTTTATCTTCACCTGTGGTACATTTTGAAATCCGTCTTTTCTGGTGTGTGTAGGTGGGTGGCGTAGAAATCGGGAACTGAATGAGTACTGGATTTTGGTGATAAGCAGGTATCCAAGATCTTTAGTGACCCAAAGATTTTGGATTTTCATAATGCATGCTTTCCCTTCCTATTCTTTGTTACCTTCTTTTCTCACTCTCCAGTATGACCCTTGTCAACAACTACCGGTATGTGTGTTTTGAAATATCAAGAATCTCTTTTTCCTCTGCATAGTAGTGTTCTTTTATGATGTTGTAATCTCTCTGTAACCTCATAATCACAGTGTGATTGAAATGAGTTAATAAGTCATTATTTTATTCATCTGATAGAAAAATCAAGGCTTGGGGTGGGAAATTTATGGCATATTTAAGATACCAAAGGTGGTAGAAGATAAAAGAAATATCCAAGTGGTTTTGTCTGATTCCTAACAGCATTCAACTGACACATCCTGAAGACATATTGTACATCATTACTATTCTGTGCCCTAACTCTAAAAGTTCCTACCATGCCCCGAACACTAGATGGAATTTACATTTTGCCCTTTAAAAATACTGAGCAGAAAGACTATTTTTATTTTTTTAAAAAAGACAGAAATTATACAAATTCCTTCTGCCATTTCTCACCTCATTCTGAGTAGAAGCTGTATTTTTAATTATCATACAATTGTGGCTAAGATTTTGTTTGAGCTACCCAATTCCCATTCCTTTTCCTACTATTCAATTTTAGGCTCCCTCCACTCCAGCCAATTAGCATGCTGAATAGTCTTGAGCTATTCCAAACATGCTCTTTCGGTAGGGTTTATAATTTTCTTCTATCTGTGCCTAAGATACTCTTCCCAAAAATAGTCATATGTTTCGTTTTCTTTCCTCGAAGTCTTTTTGCAAATATTACCTTCTTGGTGGAGTCTTTGTTGATTATTCTGCTTAAAATTACATTGTTTTTGTTTTCTCCACAGCATTCACCTTTTATCATGATGTTAAAATTTGATTTATTTTGTTCTTTATTGTCTACTTCCACTAAAATGGATCTTGATTAGGTGAGAATCTTGACTCTTGCTCAATATTCCCAGCATAGTATGGAGTAGTAAAAATAGTGTCTACAAAAAAAATTGTATAATGAGTATTCTTATATTTTGTATTGAGTGAAAAAAATGAAAATTATAAATCTTCTACCTAAGGGCAAAGTCATAGAGGACAATGTTGAAGATTCCATGGTTCTTGACTTCAAGTAGCTCAAGTCTTCCCACAGAGGACATGAGCACATAATTAAGCACATTCAGCTTGGCATGCATGACAGAGGCAGGACAAGGAGAGCTAAGACTTCTCAGAGGTGATGATGTTTTACAGACAATAAAGGATCTGGAGACATGGATGAAGGAAAGGAAGAGCAATTAAACCTTGGCTGAAAGCTTAAAGCAGACTGTAGACTGGTAGTGCATTCACTGATGGTACCACGATCCTTCAAATCTGCATACCACAGTCAAGGAACCAGTGTCATTGAGGGGCATCCAATGGTTGGTCCTTCATTAATCATTTATCCTCACATCGAGTATAGGAATTACATATTATTACTCCCTTTGGAAATTCTGTAATTGAGAACCTGAAAGTTTATAAGGACCCTGTCCAACGCCACCCTGACTGCTTTTGCTGGAATGTGAATTTGACCTCATGTCTGTGATTTTAAAGGCCCTGGTCTTTATAAGTACTTTTTAAGTCTGGCACAAGATTTCTTTTTATTTTGAGGGGAAGGAAAATATTTTCTAATATAGCTAATTGATAAACATTTTCTTCAAATTTCCACTTAAATCATTAAAGCAGCAATGTTTATTTAAAACTTAGCAATCTTATATGATTAAAGCATCAATATACCTCATTCATAAATATGTATCTATGTACATATTTATATATAACATATATAAATATATATGTTTATATATATTTCTGTATCCTTTATACAGAAGAATATGGAAAACATGAATTAAAGCTTTATAACATGAATCCAAATCTTTATAATACACAACTTTCTTTTATTTAATGAAAGGCTCTCCTACCTTGGAAGTATATTTATTATAGTATATATATAAATATATATGTGTACTATTATATATATATATATATAGATAGATATATATAATGTGAAAAAGGGCAACATATCATACGTATGTTTTAAAATTGAGCAATTGTATTATACATGCATAGATATTTGAAAATTGGCAATCTTCTAGCTGAACACTATAATCTCTAAACTAGGCCTATTAGCTACCAATATTAATCACTGATATAAATTATTTTCCTTGTTTGTTCAAACATATCTAAACATACACACACATGAAGAGGAATTTCAGTGTGCACTGTAACCTATAGCTTTTCCTTCTTGCTTAATAATATCTCATGGTGTTTAAGTAAATAAAAATCTTTTAAAAGCTACCCATTAGTACATAATTTAATCATTTCCCTATCGATGAACATTCATAATTGTTTGTTTTTCTGCTTTTCAAAGGATGCTGCAGTTAACATCCTTGTACCCATAAACTCGGGCACTGACGTTTTAGTGCTTTGTAAAATATTTTCAGAGCGGACTTGCTAGATCAAAAGACGTTTTTTTTAAAAGCTAACAGATATTTGAAAAAGCCTTGGAAATGTAGCAATTTCTTTACTGGTCAAAATTGACACTTCATTGATAAAATGTCACTAGATACATATCTCACAGCAAATGAGTATTTTAACAGCTCCATTAAAATAATGTATGCCCATATGTCCAATAAACTTCAAATATTTAAAGTATATATTCTTTTCTTTGAAAGTATAGAATATGTTTATCATTAGTAGTACATTCTAAAGCAGTCATTTCCAATATTAATTGATTAAAACTGATACTTAAGTAAGTACTGAGAAATTAGCGAAGTTGCCCCACATTATTTAGGTGATTCTAGTTACTTATTCAAAATAAGAAAGTATGATCTACTTGCATATGCCTGGAAATAATGAGTCATTAGTAGAGAGCCATTAATACGATTCAAGCACCTTCATTTTCTACCTTTCTCTCTTTTGTGCTAGGATTCAACTCAGAGCCTCATAAGTACTAAACTTAGGCCCTACCACTGACCAACATCCACAACCCCACCATTCAAAATTTTAATGCATTTTGTCCACAGATAATGATGAATGTAAGTGAATGTATAAATACACTCATCTTTCAATCAGTTGTTTTGAACAGAATAATGCAGTGACTTTCAACCTCGGCATTTTCTGATATCTGGGACTTGAAATTTTTTCTTTGTTTACTTTCATGTGCAGTTGTTTAGAAATTCTCCAACTTCCACTTGGTAGATGTCTGTTTAAACCCCTCCCCTAATTGTAACAATGAAAAGTGTCTCCAGATGTTGACAGATGTTATCTGCAGGGCAACATTCCCCTAGCTGAGAACCACTGGGCTAAAATGTCGGCCAATAAGGAGCATGGGTTAAATATAATGTGCATTATTAATGCTTCTATACTTCATTAATATTTGGATGTCAAATATCAAAAATCAAAAAATCTAGACTCTTACTGCTTTGGGTGAAGTTTATATGACTAGTTGCATTTAATTGTGTTATAATTCTGCTGATTGGCTGTTCATACTGTGTTTTTCTCTTGAAAAAAGATGTTCACATTTGAGTATCTAAAATAAAATAAATGAAACAGTGAATGACCAGATATACAAAGTGGTTCTAGCATGAATTGTTGATGCCAATATGATGTGGACAGTGTACCAAGACTTCCAGAGCAGGAAAAAAGGTATAGTTATCTGTTTAGTGTGGCTGGGACTGGCACACACATGAAGAAAGTAATGTTGATGAGATTAGATATGTAAGCAAAGATCCAAGCTCGAAGGCCATGATCAAGAGCTGGAAATGTTGTAACAAGAATGATACAATGGGAACATAATTCTAGCATTTTCGTAGGTAATAGAATGCAGGAAAAAACTAAAAGGAGAGAGTTCATAACCTTTTTGTCCAAGGATTTTGTATTAAAGGCTTAGGTTGGTGGAAGGTCTATAAGTGGCCTTAAATTACCTACAAACTTCATGAAAACCACCCTTCCACTGATGTAGACTCTAAACCAGTGAAGAAAGACTATAGTCTTGCTAGATAATACTTTGAAGTTTTTTTTTAACTTCTTAAACTTAACCATTTAAAACTGGAAATGAAAAGTGAAGATTCTGGAAACACTATCATTTAAAGAATAGTTTAAAAAATGGGAAATTTAACTTAAGAGACAAAGAAAGGAGAAAAAATGATACTGTCTTATGTAAAATGCTAGGTCATCTTTGGAATAGCAGACTCTCTAGTCTATGACCCAAGACAAAATGTGTCTAGTTAGGTCCCCACAAATAAAGATAGGACAAACTGAAAATCTATGCATTGCTTTATTCGTTCTTTTCAGGGAACATAACTCATTTGGGCATTAAGTCTGTATCTGAGCAGAGTGAGTGGCAGCTGAGGAAGTGGGGAACATTTTACTTCCATTTTCACCTTCATTCTGTCTTTATCCTGATGTCACACCAAGTGTGATAGGGCTTCCTAAAAAGCAGAAGGACAAAAACAAAAATAAGAGCAACTGTGATGTAATTAATTTTTAAAAATAGGTTCACATTTATTATATTATGCAACCATTTTGCTGACATGGAAGTAGACTCAAAATGATTAAGTCTCATCAAGAATCACAGAGCTGGGTAATTATAGAACAAGGGTCTCTTGTTCAATAATGCTTTCTGTACTTGTAAAAACTGCATTTCCTATGAGACTCCAGGAGAACCTGAATATTTCACTAATATAATCAGTAAAGGAGACATGCACATTTTCAAAGGAAATGATGATGGGTGGCCTTCTGGGTGACTCATCCCCTACCCCACCCCGGAAAAACATTCCACAAGCCATAGTTACCAGCAGTTTCTTCACAGCTTCAGAAGCCTCAGGCCCCAGTTCATTCACACATTTCCTTAGGCCTTCCACAAGGTGTTCAACAGAAATGCCCAGAGTTTGCAGAAGACGCTTTAAAGGGTCCAATAAGGCAAAAACATCCAGAGGCAACACTTTGTTAACAGGAAGGGGCAAACTGTTGATGAGGAAGGCAGTAGCTACAGAGCAAAAGCGAAACCAAGTGAGACAGGCACATTTGTCCCTGAATATACACTTGCCACCTTTCACTGTCTACCAGTAGCTCCATCTGACCTCCTTGTCTTGATTCTCATGAGAACTTTTGCCTGTGGGCCTTTGTACTTGCTTTTTGACTCCCTGGAACTCTCTTTCCTTAATAGTTAGGACTCTTTCTTATTTTTATTACCTTCATCTTCTCATTACAGTGTAGGCTCCATGAACAAGGAATTTATATTTTGTTCTCTACTGTACTGTACATTTACTCATCCTAGTATGCAATAAGCAATCAGTAGACACTAGTGGTAGAATGAATAAGTAAGTATTTTATATGTGGCCCTGTTCGGAGCTCACAGATTCCAGACAAAAATGAAAAGCCCCAATAAATCTCTATTCAGGGATAAGAATGAACCAAATAACAATCCAAGAAACTGCTTCCCACAAACTGAATTTAATGCTACAACTTAATTGAACACCAGCTCTATGCCATTTCCTACAGATACATAGACAAATGTGACAAGGATGCTTTATTCAGAAACCTAACACTGTTTGATGGACAATACAAATCTGTATGCCACCTTGCAGAATATGGTCTGAGAACACTACAGACAAAGTTCTGTGGAAGCACAAAGGAAGGAATGACTAACTAATGTGGGAGAGTGCTACAGTAATATTCCGAGAAGTACTAACGAGGTGTCTGGAGGCAGACGTCAGAATCACGAGGTAAAGAGGAGAGGCAGTATTTTAGAAACAAGATCAACAAAAGATGCTAAGACCATAGCACATACACTCAATAGTGTGCCTTTGCCCAAAGAGGATGGAATGTAGAACTACAGTGAACTGTGACCAGGAGCTGAAAGGTAAAGTGGTTGAAGCTAACCCAAGTGAGACCAGATTTTGAAGACCCTTGGATGCCCTACAAATGACTATGGAATATTTTTCCCCGACAACAATGGGGAACTACCAAGGTTTTTAAATGGATAACTAATCCTTGCAACTGGTTTTGGAAAGATAACTTTTGCACAGAAGAAGAATGGAAAGGAAAAGGAGAAACTGGAAAAAATATATATGATGTATATTTGTACAAACAATGGCCAGATACACAAATGTATACATATGTGTGACCATACAAACAAGAACATGTGTTCTCCTGCTGCCTAAAATGAGCCATAGCTCATTTTTCTTTGGAAACTTTTTGATTTCCTTATTGAAATGATAAAAATGGAGCCTGTTCCTATCTCCTACCTTTATATTTTCATGTACTTTCCCTCCAAAATTCTCTCATAATAGGGATATACTTATTTACCCCCACCTTTCTTTCTCCTGCCACCTTTGCCCATATGCATTTGTCCTTGGATGCTAAAGAACAATATATTCAAAAATGTTTCTTCCTGGTACTTACAATGATTTCTTCCAAAAGGAATGACTCAGTTCTCATTCTCCTCCAAGAAGCTAGTTTCTATATCCTTACTTGGAAATTAAATTCTTCATCCCTTGAAACACCCACACAACTCTACCCATGGATCTCATTGTGCATTTATAGTAGTGAAGTATTGCAATAACTTTTGTAGAAGTCTTATCTCTCCTCAAAGACTGTCAGCACCTTGAGAATAATCTTTGAATTATGCATGACTCTTTCAATGCTTATCTGGAGCCCCCAAATTTGTAGCCCCTCAATAAATAATTTTTGTGTAGGCGAACAGATAAATGTAGCTGCTTCAGGAGACCTAGCACAACAACCTGGAGATAATAGTAAATAATTCCATATACTTTATTTTGGTACTAGGGATTGAACTCATGACCTCACACTTGCCAGATAGGCACTGTGCCACAGAGTTAAATCCCTGGTCCCAATTCTAAATACTTTTAAAAGCATAAAAGAGATAAGTTACAAAATCATATTTTACTAAAAATTAAGGAAGACTAATAGCCACCAGTGTTCAAGAGCGAATATGCTTCAGTGAACTTCAGTAGAAATTGTTAACCTCCTATGCAGGATGCATTACGGATAGTACTTACACTAGGTCAGAGCTCGGATGATGGAAGAATCCACTACACTTTCCAACAATCCCATTTTTGGTGATTCTAAAATTCCTTCTACCATATTCCACTATCAGTGAGGCAGGCTTGTCAGTTGTGTTTTCTTAATAGAAAAGCAGAGAAATATCATATGCTTTAGACTACTTACCAGAGTAACTACAGACACTGATGGTCACCAGCAGGAAGACAGTTGCCAGCTTCATGGCAAATGTGTGTGACAATTTCCTGAAATTGCAGAAAACCCAGAGAATCCACCAAGCCACTGGTTTTGCTTGCTGTGCAAAATGTGACTGCTGCTGTCACACACCTACATGTATTTATACATCCATCCAAAGGCTGAATTTCAGGACCACGTTTTGATTCAACCCACCAAAGAAGAGCATGAAGGTCATGTTTCCTCACTAAACAAATTGGAGGGTTAGAAGCATTTTCTACTTTCCCTCATGTTCCCACGAGAAACAAAGCCTTAACTAAAGCTTTCTCGAGTACCTCTTTCACAAGTTCTGAGACAGAAACAATAGTGGAAAGCAAAGAGCCCGAAGGACCCTTCTCCAAGAAGCACATTAAGACAAAAACCAACATTATATTAAAAGGAGTGTTTTCCTTCAGATTTCTATTTATTTAAAGCTTGGAGAATCACATTACCTGACAAGCTACCCAGTTGTGAAGTACTCTGGAGGCCACTTCAGCAGAGCTGGCTTAACAGTAACTCACCTGCTCATCCATATTTGCATCTAATATGCCAAGTTCCCCAGACTTCCGTCGTGTTTTTGAATGTCCTCCAGTTATCTGTGAATACTCCAAGTATGTCTTCTCTATGTTCCCATACAGAACAATATGCACAGGATATAAAATCAAATTGCCTTTTTAGAAAACTTGGACTCAATTTTCACTGTGTTATACTGGGTTAGTCATTTTTAATCTGTAGTATTAGTCTTCTCATCAAAAATGGGGATATAAATAACCTGACTGACCCTACATTGTACATCCCTGAAAAAAAATTTTTGCAAGACCTCATCTACACAATTTGAGTCACCCAAGATGTACTCTTCTGGCAGCTTCATCCCACAAAATGATAATATATATGCCGGTCAGAGGAGCAAGCAATCTCCATGTTTGCCATTCTAGAGCCAGAGCTCAGCCAGGTCACCCTGGAGGACCTCATCTATAGGCATATGTGCTGGAGTTCTTTGGGCTACCTCTTGGGTCTTGAATACAAGGAAGAAGATAAGAAAGAACCATGAAGGGGGAAAACATGGGGCAGAGCTCATGTGATCCTAGGAACCAACTCAGGGAACCTCAACCAAATGACACTGCTGGCTCAGGTCATTCTAAGCACCAAAGAAGAACCCAGAAATTCTTGGAAATCACACCAGAGTACCAGCACCTTAATGTACAAGGCCAGAAATTGGGGTCTAAATCACCTCTGAGGGTATGGTATTATTATGGAGATGAATGTGTAGCTGTGCCAAGCCATAACACTCAAAAACATCCATAAATATCCATATACTTACACGAGTATGAACAATAATATACGTGTGTACCCAAGTTACACATATGCAGATAAGCAACCTTGTTACTTTTTTTTCAACAAATAATTATTATCTACTATGAGCCAGGGACTGTGCCAGAAATAAAGACTCAAGCAGCAAACCAAGCAAATTTCTTGTAATGGATCTATCAAATTGATAGGATAAACAGGCATCAAACAGGTAAACAAACAAACAAACAAAAACCCATGGTAAGAGCTGTGACGAAGCCAGCAGGCTGCTGTGACAAGAAACAAGTGGATTGGGGGTGCTCTCACACTTTGAAAGAGACTTGAATTTGGCTACTTCCATGCTTTCTATGTTCTAAATCATTATCTTAACTATGATTTTTTATTCCATCATCTTGCTACTTAGAGATCTTGGGTCATTGCTTATCCAGAGGAGACTGTCCTTCCCAAGGCTGGAGAATTCCCACAGGTAGTGAACAATTCACCCTGAAGTGTACCTTTGGTATGCAACCAACCAATCCAGAGCCCAGGTCCCCAAACAGCTTTTTTGGGCTTTTTCATTCTGGACACTACTGCCCTTCGCTAATTGCCCCCAAATCAAATACTGGACAATTAGGAATAGTCTCTAAACCCAGAGAACACTGAAACTATTCAGACCAGTCTACTTTTTTTTTCATCTTAAAACATATAAGGCTTTTATAACTCTTTTCTAAGAGGACTAATTTGCTTTTGTCCATTGTCATATTTTTAAAATTCTTTTTATTAGCACATGTCTGACCTGCTTGTCATCAGATAAAGTGCAAATCAGAAGTATTTTCCACATTTTAATTGTCCTGATTAATGAATAGGTCAGGATAATTGGTGGATGTAAAGATTACCATTTATTTTAGGGCAGAAATAATAAAAAGAAAAGAAAAATGAGAAGTGCAAAAGAAGTGCTCATGGAGAAAAGGATGAGTTGAGGGAAAAAGAGAAGAGAAGTCTGGCAGGCGGAATGGACCACTACAGCAACAAGAGGGCAGTGGCTCCAAAGTCGATTGCTGCAGAAATTTTATGACTTCTTTGATAGTTGATATAGATGGCCCCACTAGATTACATGTCTTAACACTGATAGCAAGTGTCAGGTCCAGCATATTCTCATATCAGACAATTGGTGCCAGTGCAGGATGCTTGATCCCATGTTCAGCTCAGGTGTTGCTGTTCTGCACCCATGATTAATAAGTCTCAATTGTTAGGTCACGCCCAGCTGCTGCAGCTGCACTGACATGCCCAGCCTCCTACCACATGCCCACTCTGTCTTGCCTGCTGCCTCATTTGGAAATCACAGTCAGGTCCCTTGCCAATGTTTCCCCCACTTTCTCTGGCTCCTGACAGATCCCAGGTTTTCCCTCAGGCCCTCATCCCATAGGAGTCTGCACGTGTTAAGCCATCATTACAACAGCAGTCACCTGCTGACTTGTTAGCAAGAATAACTATAATGTTTGTATTATAAAATGGCCATCAAACCTTTCCTTGTGCTTTTTTCCAGTACTGCTAATGCTTTTGTTTGCTGCATGATTGTTTGTAGTAATGTCTTCTTTCCAAGGTCTATTTTCTAAACATCTTGAGGGGAGTTGTTTGTTCACATTTGGATCCTTATACAGACTCCAGTAGATAGTAGCATTAGAACTACGCCTTCATTATCATTTCAATCTCACACAACCTCTGATGATAAGAGCTTTCATCTCATTTCATAAATGAGAACTCTGAAGCTGGAAGCACTGAGTTAATTGTCGGGGTCAGAATTTGAGTCCTTCCTTTTCTGATTTGAGTTTTGTTACCTTTAAATACTTAGTTAAGATTCATTTCTAGTGACCATTTTAAATATATTAATTCACTGAAGAGAAATGTAACTAAAGAAAAACCAATGTTAGTGCTTTTAAATTAACTTGGGTCTGCTTGCAAATGAAATTTTTTGTGTAAATTGAATTTCTAGTCAGAGTAGAAATTCAATTAGCTGTTCAACAAGTACTGACTGAGCATGTTTAGTGTGTCCAGCTCTGTTGTAGATTCTGGGAATGCAACAGGAACACAAATGGGCCTGATTGTTACTTCATTTCAATTACATTAAAGAAAATTGTCAGAAACTAGACCACGTATCATTCTTTTCCTTGTGAGGAAAATGACGGTTATAAAGCCACCAATTGAATACAGATACAAAGCAGTGATCAGGAAAAAGAACAAAATTGGCCTGGTGTACCCTTCTTTCCGACTAAGAGGAGACAGTCTCTTCATACAGAAGTAGTTATCTTCACCCTTCTACTCGTTGGTAATGGGCATGATCCCAAGTGGCCCAAACATAAACTTAAATAAAAGGAGAGAGCCATAAAATGTACTTTTAGGAACAGATACATATATAATTGAATCAAAAGGCATATCCATCTCATAAACAAAACAATCCATTTTGTCCTCCCTTGCATATTGGTTGAATTCCGTTGAGTGAAAATTAATATTGTGCTGCTGGAAGCTAAATTTCAGCCACTCTCTAGGCATTGCAGGGAAATCCCAAAGAAATGAACGCCTGGGAGGAGGAAACACACACAGGAAATGATAGGAGACAATCAAAAGAAAATTTAGCAAGCATCAGAAAGGGAAAGAAACTGTTAATGCAGTTTGTAGTTTCATGGAGTTCTTGCAAATCACAGTAGTTCTTGAATTTAAAGACTTCGATGAGAAAAACCTAGAACTTGAAAAGATTAATTTTAGAAAAGGAACCAATTTAGTGGGCTGAAAACACAAGTGTATGGAGCAGTGTCTCAGTTTTTCATACCAAGTGCTTTCACTCACAGAGTCTGCCCAGGGCAGATTTCAAACACATTTAGTTTATAATCAAACCAGTGAGAAGTGTGTCAGTTGAGTTGGATGGGAAGGTGCGGCTCTAAACTTAAACTCTGATTGACTGAATGAGGTTGTCACTTGTTCTGGCAAGACTTGATCGACAAAGAAAAAAACGGATGTTTGAGCAGGAGATTCTGGCCCTAGACATTTATAAAGTTGATCCATGTAAGAGAAGGCAGAAAGACATGTCAGCACCCAGGACTGTGAACCTACACATGGCAAACCCAGAACCTCTGCATCCGTCTACAATTCGCTCCTCATCAACTTGCATGCTATTCATCCAGCTCCCTTGTTTTGGTGTGATTCTTACTGATGCATGTGACAAGGCTGACAAGGAGCTAGCACTTTGGTTTATGCTTTTGCTCCCTAAGTAAATAAGCTGCCTAAATCAAAAGGTGGCTTCTTGTATCTTTACAGACAAATCAGTCTGACTTTGGCCTTGGCTCTACCTTGTTTTGTATGTGTGAGCTCCACGCCCTTCCCATATCTGCCAACCTGCACGTTCAACATGAAGGTACAAGTCATAGCCATCACGAGTTCCTGTTGATTTTGCCCGGTTATAGGCCCTTGATTAGTGCCTGACTGTAAATCATTTCTCCCTTTCTAAATGTTTACACATACTGTGGTTCTTTTGGCCAGGGTACAGGGTGGAGAAGCCTTTTCACTAAGGCGGAGGTACTCCTGGCAGTCCTGATGTTTGGTTAGCATTGTGTGTAGCTTGTCCAGGCCTTCCTAATGTTGAGGCTGCTCTTTGTTCTTGACAGCCCTTTGTTAGTTAAATAATTAAGAGCACAAGTCCTGGAGCCAGTCTGTCTTGATTCACAGCAAAACTCTTCCACTGGAGAAGTTCCTTTATGTCTCTGGGGTCAGTTTTACCAACTATTTCATAGTCGGGCTAACAAACTTACTTCTTTATGGCAGTATTATGTGGAAATGAGTTAACATAAACAAGAAAGTTAGTACCTCAGAATGAGCACTCATCACATATTAGATTTTATTATTTCATAACCCTCTCTGCATCTATGTTTATTTTTCCAATTTGGCCACCATAACCTCAGTCACAGCAGCCACCACCACTAAGTTCACGAACACTAGTTTTTAATTATTTATTTTGAATTGTATGTGAAGGTTTTTATCCATGATTTCTTTGGCTTGCACACAAAATAGAAGAGTTATGTAGGTGATCACTACATCCATTAAACAAATTGTGAAGATTTTTTCATATAAGGTTTTTAATTTGAAAAAATTTTAGACTTACAGAAAAGACCTGAGTACAGTACAAGGAAGCTTTTTTCAGAACCATTAAGGAGTAAATTGCTGGCAAATGTGCTCTTATTCACAAGCACTTTGGTGTGTAATAAAATATGCTTAGTGCCTCTTATACACAAGTCAATGCTCATTAACTGAGATGATGTATGTGCAAGCCTATGGTTTACAGTAGGGTGACACACTAAAAAAATTATGGTAGTCATTCCATCAAGTTTGGAAAAATTGCTGAAGTAGGAGGAGCATTGTGAGTTTGAGGTCGGCTTGGGCTAAAACGCTAGTGCAAGGCTGGCCTGAGCTACATAGTGCAACCCTGTCTCAAAACTCTAGGGCTGGGAGTTTGGCTCAGTGGTTTAAGTGCCTGTCTGGCAGGCACAAGGTTGTGAGTTTGAATCCCAGTGCCACAAATGAATAAATAAATAAGTAAATAAATAAAATAAAAATCAGAGAAAAAGAACCTAATTTTATAGGTTATTAGTCAGAATCAACATATCTTATGGAGATGCAACACTTTGCAACTCACTTTCATATTTGAATTACAAAATACTCTATCACTTAATGACTTGAAACAAGGGCAGTATATTGTTTCTCATGACTCTTTAAAAGGACCATGTCCTTCATCCTCTTCATGGACAAATATTATGCACTGGGATGACTGCAAAGATAAAAATCTTGGGGTCATTTGCAGACTGTGGGGTGGAGAGAACAAAGCCACACCAGCAAGCAAGCCCAGTCTGGGAACCAGCACCATACACGGGCCACTGCCTGAATGAAACAGCCAGACTCCAGTGCATGGGCTGACAAACAAGAAGTAACAACCCCTCCACCCCACCCTGCCATAAGCAACTGGCTTATCCAGAGAAACACAGGCTCTGATGATAACTATGGAGGTGAAATGCAATTTGGATGCCTGTGTTGCTTTGTTGTTTCACTAACATTTCAGGTCTAGGGCCAGTGGTCTGAACATAGGTTCAGAGGATAGTCATATGTAATATGACATCCAGGGGGATCCCTTCTGAGGGTTGCAGTCATTGTTGATTCCCTATGGTCTTGTTTTAGAAGTCATTTCCATTGTTTTGTTGGTTTAGGTTGTATTCTCTTTTGTTTTGCTTGATTATGTCAAATCCAATGGTAGAAGCAGCTATTTCAAAGATAGCAAGATATATTATGGTAGCAATTTTGGATTTACTATTGGCTTGTTTTGAAGTACTTTACTGCATTCATTGTTTTGTTTTTATTGTTTCTAATGTATTCTGCTCTGTTTGATTTTTACTATGTCCGAAGTTATCTGCAGTTATTTTGAAGACATCAAAAGGCATTATGGTAACTATTGTTGATTTTGTAATGTTTTGAAATACTGTATCTCTTATACTGGCTTATTTTGATTGGTTTTATTCTGTTTTAGCCTCTTTAAAATAAAAATTTTAAAAATTTTTTAAAAAGATAAAATCTTGTCATTCGTGGTTGATTTTTATACCAAAAAGCTGGGGCTGTTTGTAAGGAGAATTGGTAGTCCATGAGTTCTAAGAAAGTGTACTCCAAAATATTAAAATTGGAACTGTAAATGCTCTAAAGTTTAGTCTCAAAAAATGCCTAGCATCTCTTCTACAACATTCTATTATTCATGTCAAGCAATAGGAGCATTCTAGATTTTAGAGGAGAGGAAATGGACTCTATTCCTTAGTGGGAAGAATTGCAAAAAATGTGTAGCCATATTTAGTCTAAAGAAAACCATATTAAGAAGAGTGTACAGGGTTTCACAAGATCACATGAGACACGGTTAAGGAACTTTGAAACACTGGAGATAAAGTGAAAACTATCTCCATAAATTATTGCTCAAATATTAGGCATGCTATCACAATGAAGCAAGGATAGATTTGGATTGAGAATACAATTTGAGGTTTTAGAAATGTAATCATGTCAGATTTACTGTAGAAAAGGTTCTTACAACAGATGAGAGAGTGAACTAGGTCATTTTTATTACCTTTTCCAATCTTGTAATTTAACCTCAGTAGCTTCTTTAACCTGAGATAATTCAAGAAAGTACTCAAGACTGCAGCAAACAACAAACTTACTTTAAAGCTGATAAAGTTTCTTGAACACAATTTCTGGAAGTTTTATCAAAAACAAGTTTCTCACTCAGTAAATGTTGACACACAATTTTCCCCCCACAGGTCTTGATTTTTTAAGGTTTCAATTATCAAATAAATAGCACTATAATAATTTAAGTGAAATGCAAAACTATTTAATCTTCAGTATGAATTAAATTTTTTATAGTACACCTATAAATCCAGCTACTCAAGAGTCTGAGTAGATGTATTTTAAGTTTGATGCCAGCTTGGACAACTTAGCAAAACTTTGTCTCAGAATAGAAACAGATAGCTAGGTATGGTACTGCATGCTTGTAATTCTAGTATTTAGGAAGCTGAGGCAAAGAATCATGAATTTCAGGCCATCCTTGGCTTTAAAGTATGTTCTAGACTATGCGATGAGATCTTGTCTCAAAAAATTTATATAATCCAATACTTTAATACAAAAACTTTCAGTGCTTTTACAATATTTTAAAGAGTGACATTATCACAGATCATATCATCTAAGACATTCAGCTTGATAACCTGGGTTATATTATGCCTGATATGCCTCCAGCTTCATTCTAATTTTTTCAGAATGAAATAAGAAGTCCAAACTATGAGAAACCATAAGGTTTGAAAAATAAAGTCATGCAAAAATGTATCTTGAAGTAGTATGCTAACGCTCTCTTGTGTCCAGATCTGAGATTACACTACAGTTTTTGAAACACAATAAAGAAAAACATAGCAAACAACCTATTAAAATGATTATCTTCTTTGTACCAGGTCTTGTGCAAGAGGAAAATATAGAACTGGGAAGTTTTTAAAAAGGGAATGCAAGGGAAAGAAAAATATTTTAGGAGTTTTTTGTTTGCTTTTTTGTAGGTTTTATTTTTTTCTTTTCTGAGATGATAACTCAGCAAAAAGAAACAGTATCTCAAATTTGTGATCCTCCTCCCTCAGCCTCCCAAAGTGCTGGAATTACAGACATGTGTCAACTGCACCCAATTACATTGGGCTTTTAATTCACTTAATGACTGGGGAATCAAGATTTCACATGTTAGAAGCAGTATTACACTGTTAGACTGCAAAGCAAAAGTAGCTAAAAAGTTAAAAAAATTTATTATGATGCCAACATCAATCAGACAAACATATAGTACAGGTCTAAGAGGTAAGCACCGTTTATTTGACCCCATTTATTTTCACTTCAATATCTATTTGAATGATTGCAAAACCTGAATACCATCTATAGACTTTTCTTTCTCATAAAATTTTGCCCTGAAAATTCCACCTTTTCTGATCTTGCAGCTGATGGAAGAGCAGTCAATAGCACATAAGTATTTACCAAATTGTTATATTGCTTAAGCTTTCAGAATTAGAATTCCAGGAAAACATACAAGATCCCATGGATGTAGGTAACCATGGCCATTTGGGATGCTGTAAAGCATCCTCAACCTTTGGGCTACAGGTCAGTAGCAAGGGGTGGCCTGTTAGGAACCAGCTGCATGCAGGAGGTCTTGGTGCAACACCCAGCTCTGTCAGTTCCTGTGAAATGAGTCTCATGAAAACAGCCTCTTTAAGGGTTTGCTTTCATGTAGACAGAATAAGCTTAGCACTAAAACATGCACTGTGTAGCTAATGTGCAATTTGGAGAATCAGCAAATAGTACGAAGCACAGGAAAGCCCTTTTGTAAACTAAATTGAGAATGTATGTCAATCCCCTTCGTATTATTGAGGGAAGAATATACAGAGAGGACCAAAAGTCAGGCCAAGAATTTAATAAACTAAGCAGAACAAAGCTTTAAACACTGCTTTTCTGTTTTTCGACTACTGAACATTTGCATTTCAGCAATTCATTAACCTCTCTAAATCTTAATTTCCTTATCCATAATAATTGTCCTCTACATTATAGTTTTGTGATGAGGAAAAAGTTAAATTTGTTTTTAAGTACTTAATTCATGATATGGAATATATGGTAAAGAGGCAGCATTGTGGATGGTATAGGATATGTGATCATAAACATGAGTAATGTAAAAAAAGAAGAAGGAAAAGAGAATGAGGAGGAATCGAAAGAGAGCAGCAGTGAGGGCAAGTCCATACTAAAGTAAGGAAATGAAAGCTATCTGCAGTTTTCAACTGAAGGAAAGTGGTAATAATTTAAATTGAATCAGTGTATTTGCAGAAGTTTACGTCTAACTTGACTATTTTTACAGTTGCATGAAGGACATGTATGTTGTCACTACTGATCAAGGAGAATCTCATACCCATATTGGACTATTAGAATGATTCACTGGAGAGATTAAAATCTGATGACATCTTCTGCAGAATAGTCTATTCAGTGACTTCCTCCCTAGGCTTGACTGGCAATGGCCTTGTCTTCAGATGGTGTGATACCTTAACTAGCCTTAGCTGACTGCATTATCTTCTTCTCATTGCCTCTCCACCTCTAGTGATGATTTAGCTCCCATCTGACTCTTTGGCCAGAATGCTTTATGAGCCGAATACTATCGTGTCAATTCTTAACTTTCTGAGCAGTGTTTTCCTTCTGACCCTCATCTCCTTGGGCCACTGTATTACAATCCTTTGACCAACCTCCTCCATTAATGACTATATACCAGCTAAGGCAGGTGTGTGAGCCTCAGGAGCCTCAATTTTGCAGTCTCCTTCTCATCTCCCTTGTTCTTTAAGAAACAATTGTGGGGGAAGGATTTTTTTTTATTTCAAGCAACATGATCTGTGCAATGAAACTCAAAGGAGTTATAAAATGTGGGCAAAAAAAAAAAACTTCATTCTGTAGAACCAAACACTAATTACCAGTTGCTTATTCTTTAACTTCATTCTCCCTATCATTATCATCATTGTCCAGGCCCAGCAAAATTTTCTGGGGTTTTTTGTGTGTGTGACCATAATGATTGCTTTCTCCCACTGCTGGGTATAGTGTCCCTCTAGTTAGGCTTTACATCTTCTTTGAGGACAAACAGGATTTGAACCAGGTGGCCTTATTCGTTAGCACCCTGACCTTGCGTGTCTATATCTATTAATGTAAATATTTTGAAGATAATGATACACAATATTGCAACCATTGTCAAGTTTCTATCCTGTTTTGTAAACCTGTAATGTTACTGTTGTGTATTTACTCTAGTCATTTGTCTCTTTTGCTTTTTGTCTTTGTTATATATGTCTTTTTTTTCTCTTGAATAAATAATAAAAAATGCTGCTTCAAATCAGTTCTGTATGTCTTCAGTGGACTTGATTTTGGGGAACTGTCGTTTCACTCTCTGCCAGCTGCCTTAGAATGTACACTCACTAAGGAACTAGACATACCAGAATCCCAGTTTCTGGGCAGAGCATTATAACCCAATTTCATACTCCATTTGACCTCAACTCATTCCATCTTCCTAGAAAGTCTATGAGAATTCAAAATCCAACTGAGTTTAAGAGAATAAATCACAGATTGCAAGTTGGCTCAAGATTCTGGACCATGTTTAAGAACAGAAGCAAAAAATTAAGGAGGTCTCATTCTGAAACAAGGAATACACGAAACAGCTCACCAAAACTGACACAGGAGAAAGATAGGGACCTTAAGACAGAACTGATCTTAAAGTAAGATTAAAGCCTGCTGTGGTGCTTTGTTGCTAGAGTCTAGAGCTTTGAGAGGCAGTTGCTTAAATTTTTTCTATGCAAGGCCGAGTTTGGACATAAACATCAGGTAAAATCTGATGGAGATAAGTTAGTTTGATGATAGAATTCCAGGAGATAACTGAAGATCTTCAAGGTCATTTTGATGATTCTATGCTAATGTGGTGTCTTTGAGTCAAGGAAGGTGAGAAGATGGCTCCTACACTCTGTTATATACTAGGTGCTTAGTAAATGTTTAATAAAGAAAAGAGCAAGGTAAGAAAATTAGCAAGAGATCTCAGTTATAGCCAGTTTTATAAAGAACCTCTACTTTGAAACATAGATTCAAAACCTCAGCACACAGGTTTGCACACAGATTTTTATTAGCCTTTACAAACTCATGGTGCTAAGCCCAGACACTATGGAGGTACTCAACAAAAGAAAAGTAACAAGGATGTATTTTCTCTGTAAGTTCAAGGCTCTTTGGTAGTTTCAACTTCCCACTTCCCAGGCTCACTGGTAATAATAATGGATCTTGTAATAGCTATCTGGCTGCCTGAAATACAAAAAGTGAAGTCATAACACCTTCTATTTCACAAGTGGAAGTGGAATCGTACCCTATTCTTGTCCTAGCCCATAAATAAATGCACAGGACAGTCTACTGCTTTTATAGGATCTACAGAGCTAATCAGAAGAGAAAGCCTGGGAACTTCCAGTATCAAAGATTTATAGGTCCATACAGTATCAGTGTACCAGGATTTTAATTATTTTATTATCATAATTATGATATGTTATGTGACTTGTGTCGAGGGGATGGTACAGGGTTAGGGGTAGCTGAAGGATGACCTAGTCTGGCAAGACCAAAACAAACAGGAGCCATTTCTACTTTGATGATTATGATATATGGGATATAATAAAATCACACTGAATTTAATTAACGTATCTCATGCTTGAGTGACAGTGGTGCAGGTCATCATTTTTGCTTTTTGTTGAATTTATATAAAGGACAAACTTAGAGAAAATAGATCAAATACTAAAAATGAGATCAGAAGTCTTTAAGAGATAGGAAAGAGGTAAGATAATTGCATTTTCCATTTCAAAGAGAACCCTGTCATGTTCAGAGTAATATTTAAACAATAGTCCCAGGCTTTGAGCCCATACCAAATCTAAAAGGATAAAAATTGAAATACATGATTTCAGAAGCTAAGAAGAGTTCCTATGCCACATTAAACTAACCAGGTAAGATAGCTGTCTGCATTTCATACTACAATTCAGAGTGAGTTTATTGTTCATAAAAGATCTCAGAAGAACACCAGGAATGTTTAACTAGACAAAAAAGAAACACAAATTTAATTAGATAAAGAGAAACATCAACTGTGTGCGCTTAATAGAAATTTGTTGGGTGGACAAATGATTGAAAAATGGGCAACTAGTTAACCCAACTCATCAGAGACGCAATGTAAGTCAGACATATACATGTATACATACAGGTGTATTTACATATATATGCATATATCTTGAGAAATTGATTATGTTGAAAGTTGTTTAATAATCATGTGAACCATGATGCCAAAAATGCACACAAAAAATTGCATGCATAAAATACTAGTACAAAATAATACTAGTTATTGCTGAGACAGGAAGTGGAATTTTCTTTGAGAAAATTATTTTCTTTCTACACTTATTTTCTCTGACCAAGATTTCTATCATGAGCATGTGTCATGATTAAAAATTAAATCTTGTATTTAAAAATACTTAAAGCGTTGATTCTTTCCTATAAGCATCTTTAGGAGAAGGTGTTTCCTTTTAGCAAATACTGTATTAGGCACTAGTGTGTGTAAAGAGCTTTTGTATAATTTTCATCAGATGAATTAGGGATTTTAACACTCTTGTAGGCTCTGGCCTCTGTCCTGAATTGAGGATAGATGGTAATATTTGGCCAAGAGATGTCTTTCAGTGCTGGAGATTCAACCGAGAATTCAGTATACTATTCTTTGGAGACTTCTCCCATAATTCTGTCCTGATGTGGAAAAGAATAAACTGCTCATGTATTTAAGACATAAATTATTTTTTCAGAGATACCTGTAGATATTTCAACACTAATTTCATGAGCTGAGCATAGAGGGGTAAGATAGTGGTCAGTACTTGGAGCAATTAAGGTCATGGTTGTGAACTCACCCTTTGGATGCCAATTCTGATGGTACAGCTTCAAGTATGGCAAACAGGATTCTTATCCTATGTAACCTTTATTTTCCCTCTGTTATAATAGTCTTTATTCTAACTTTATAGTATCAGAGGAGTTTGATGATATTTTGCATAATTCTTGACATAAGAGTACTTTCAATAATTTATTCATTTTTATTGTATGTCACAATTTTTTTGCTACTGGGGCTTTTATTATTATTATTTAGTTTGGGGTTTACCACTATCATTGAATGAAGAAGAGTTATTTTGCTTCCTAGACAAAGAAATTGCTAGTAATGCAAATCGCTTTTCTACTGCTATATTAAGTACCCCTATGTGCAAGGGAGAGACATTTTCTTAAACTCAGTAAATTTGATGATTTACTTCATATAAAATGTGAATCAAGCATTTCAATAGCTGCAGAGACCAATATGGCCTATAGATATCCTCCCCTTTTCTCTGAAAAATCCCAGCCTTAGGGGACAAGCCAAAGGAGAATGAATGGAGCATGAACATATCTAGTAAAAACAAACAAACAAACAAACAAACAAACAAACTTCAGATGCTTTCAAATTTTATTTTGCTAGATATATCCATTCTCTATGCTTCTGTAAACCCAGGGGGAGTCCTGTCAAAAAGACCCTGATTCAAAATCTCATCCATCTTTTTAAAATTTATTTTTACCATGTGGCTACCCAAACCCCCTCAAATACCTTTAGGCAGCTTCATATTTGGACAGCTGTGTTGACAACTACTTTTAAATATTTATTATATATCTGTCTTACAACAGTCAAACAACAGTCCTATTTCTATTCCCTAAAGATCCATAAGAAAATGTTCCTCATTTTTAGATGACTGTCTTTCAAATACGTCATGTGTTCCTTCATGTCATGTGTACTTATTTGTAATAGTTGATTTATTCAATACATTCAGGAGAAAGCATTCACTTACTACATTGTCTATCAAAAACTGTGCTTGGCTGTAGGGAGGAACAACAAAGGAAAAGATGACACAGTCTATAAAATCCTGAGTCTTACCCTCTCCTTAGTCTTCTTTCCTCTAAGTCAAATTTATTTCAAGTGTTTTTTGAATAGCATGATTTTATCCCTCTCCCTCCTATATACAGTCTTCTGAACACGTTGTAATTATCTGTTTTTCTTAAGGTTTGGCATGCAAACCATTCTAGATATGCTCTGATCAATGCAAACATAAGCACTGTAATGAGTCTACCTGCCTCTCAACTCAGTTCCTCTCAATGTCTCATTCTCTGAAGGGTTAATCATCAAGGCATGAATCCTTGAAATTCTAACCTATTCCTAGTATCCTGATTCAGACAGGGAAGGCTTTATTTGGAGATATTTCTCTTTACTCATTTTTGTTTTTGTTTGTTGTTTTGAGACAGTGTCTCACATTAGACTGCCTCGTACTCTCTATGTGACCCATGTTGGCCTCCAATTTGCAATCCTCTTGCCTCAGTCTCCCAAGCTTGACTATAGACATCAACCAACAAGCCCAGCTTGCAGTTATTTCTTATATTTTTCCTTTGTTTTCTATTTCTGTACCTTTGCTCCTGCCCAGATGACCAGGAGGTACTGTTAGATTCTTATTTTTCTATGGCCCTTCCAATATTAATCCATTCAAACCATCACCAAAACACAGAATCCTTTCTTCCCCATTGATCTACTAGGTTTTTCTTTTCTTTCTTTCTTTCTTTCTTTCTTTCTTTCTTTCTTTCTTTCTTTCTTCTTCTTCTTCTTTTTTTTTTTAGGAGCACACTTCCTAGTAAATTATTTTCACATGAATCTTGTTTTCAGGGTCTACTTCTGAGGAGTCTGATGTAAAGCCATGAGAGATGGTACCTTTTTGATTTTTTATTTGCTTCCCCACTGATTTGATTTGCATATGCTGTGGTTCAGCCAGCATGGAGCCTCTGGCCTTCTCCTCTTCCCTGAGTATCCAGATATGTGCATCAACTATGGTGCTCCTAGGACACAGAGGTAACTGAGGATCTTTTTGTCTGTGTGTGTGTGCGTCCACATTTGTGCATTTATGCATTCACGTGTGGTTAGGGCATCTTTCCCATTTTAGTGCTGTAATCTATTCTATGTCTCCATAACAGTATCTTAAAACATAATTTTCATCAGGTAACACTCCTGTTTACATAACTTCACTATGTATCCTTTTTATTTAAAGTAGTCCAGACTGTAGTGAGACCTTTCCAATTTGATTTCCAGGATTTTCCTTGCCTCCTCACTCTCTCATTGTATGTTTCACTTAGGTGACAAAGCTTGAGACAAAGGCCTTGCCTCTCATTTATTTCAACATTCTCCCCATAATCAGTCGATACGTAATGATGTTAGTTATAGGAGAGGCTTTGGTGTAAGTGTGAGGATGTCTGCAGCCTGCCTTTCTAAATTTATTTCACATTTCCCAACAGTCAAAGAAGTTCATTACCAAGTTTCTCTGTATAGCAGAAGCTCCTGTTCCCCAATGGCAATGAAATCATTAAGACATCCCCGTTTCTCTTTTGCGGTCTCACATTTCCAGTTCTTTTATTCCTGCTTCCTATCAGGAAACTGACTCACCTGAGGCTCTGCATGGGGAAGCATAGGAGAAAGTTCATTTAAATAATACAATTTCTCCCATTTCTTATCCCTGTTTTCTAGCATATTTTGTATCTGTGAATCGATTAAAGTTCAGATAGCATTTTCACAAGCTTATTTTATTGTCTCTAAACAATTTAGCCTTCCGTTTGGGAAATGAAGAAGTGATGATGGTTCATTGCCACTGTGAAAGTTACAATATTATTTATGTAGAGGATCACTGGGATGGCTCCTTATAAAGAAGACA
>RJWM01027568.1:0-26665 GCA_004363535.1 Dasyprocta punctata
ACTTAATTAATTTTTTAACAACTCAGCAATAACAAAACCCTGCTAACCTCAAAGTATATATTCAGCAGAATTTTTTCCAATAGTGAATGAATAATGAAGACTTTTCATATGGAAAATATTTTTTAATTTTAATGGACTTACAGTAGTATTACATGACTATGGGACACACTGTGACATTTCAATACATGTATTCAATGCAGAATGAGGAGAACAGAGTAATTTATTACCCCAGTCATTTATCATCTAGTCTAGCTGTTTTGAAACACATTATAATTATTCTCAAGAATAAATATCCTACTGTGCTTTGGAATATTAGAAGCTATTGCTTCTATCAGATTGTTCCCCTGTTACTTGGTTCTATTTTATTATTTGATTGAGCTTATCTCCCTTTTCCCTTCTCCCTTTCCTCTTTCCTTTTATAAGCATGAAACACAGCTCCTAGGTGTACTAAAATTTTGTAGATGATTTTTAAAAATTTACCAGGACTTTGCCTTGATCTAAAGGTACAGATCAAAATGACTACAATATGATATTTTAGAAAGCCAAGTCCTAAATTCAAATTCATTTTATTATTTTAACAGGACTTCTTATCATGCCATTTTCCACCTAATCTATACTACTTTTAAAGAGAAAAATGTTGCAGTTAACAGAATTGCGCTTGCATAATGTGTTTACATATGCCACTATTTCATCTAAAGATTTTCAAATTTAAAAGATGTATAAAGCCATAGTAATTGCTTTTCAAATTAAAAATAAGGAGTTACAATAATATTATCGCAGGAAAAAAAGATGTATCACTAACATCTAAAAACCAAAATTTAATAAAAAATTACTAGTTATTAAAATTCAGTCAAAATTAATAGATAGTAGAGGAGGAAGAAATTTATTATATTTGGAATATATATATATATACACACACATATACGCATATACGAGAACACACATAGTCATTTTGTTTTCAGTTTTGAAAACTTAATTTCATATTATAAAGATAAATTATGAGGTAGGATTTTCAGGAAATTTAAAGAAATCAGTATATAATATATGAATATCATAGTGATATGGAGTGGTTCTAGCTTTTATCAAAAGCAGGAACTATACAAATTATTATTGTTGTTGTTTTGCAAAAAGCCTTCTTGAAATTTAATGGCTAAAGACCATGACCATCACATTTACTAAGCTTTCTGAGGCTTGACATTTGAGCCTATATTCATCTGTGCAGTCACCCTGCTGATATCACTTGATACCTCTACATGCCTATGGTCATTCAGTGGTTCAGTGGAGGCTCCGTCCTCTAACAAAGGGTTAATTACATGCCTAGTGTTTCTTAGTGCCCGGCAGCTGAGCCCTGTGTCTTCAAGAAACTGAGTTCAGCTTTATTACAAAATGTTATTGGGTGAAAAACAAGTTGTCAAAAGAAGGTAAATTCTCCTGTGTAATTGCTACTTTAAAATTTTTCTGCCTTTATTACATTTGCCCTATTAACCAAAGAAACCCAAATGATATAATTGATAAAATATAAAACTGATAAAAGAAGGACGCACACAAAACTGTAAATCAGAAAGACAACTCTATATTCCATACTGCCGACCTCATTATTTCTAAAAACAGTAATCTGGTGTCCATTTCTTAATGTATAATGTTATTATTGCATAATTTAAAAACTGCATACTATTACCAGTGAGAATTAGAATTTTAAGACTGAAGTTATATTTTACAATGCAAAAGTGTTTTACTTAAAAGATTTACTGCATCTTCAAGGAAACTGTGGGATACATTCTATTCTATTTAAATGGTGATGTAACACTTCAACAGGTCACAAAATTTGCAGCCCAGGTTGTTATGACTAAAAGATGTATCCTTTCTTGTTCTAGTCTCACATGTATTCATGAACATGGTAAAATTAATATGCTCAGAGAAATTATGATTGTAGATAGAACAAGAAATGCTATGATATAAGTCTTGTAGGTGTTAAAACTAGTAATTGTATATGCTTTAAATTATTAAATTTAAATAATGACAAATGATGAATCTAAAGTCATTAGCAGAATCATCTATATATTGCTTAAGATAGCAAATTGATAGTTTTAAAAACTTCAATAAATAAGAATGTAGTTATTTTCATGATTACTGCTACTATCAGGTGAAACCTGGAAAAAGGAACCAAAATGTTTTTTAAGCAGAATAGTTTAACCCTAACTGACATTTCTTAGGTTATAAAGATAGACTTTAAGCTTTTCAATTTTTAAAATAAATTTTTGATTATCTTTTAATTGTTAGATGTTCATTCCTGAAATAATATACTGATAAGGATATTATTTTCTTGGAACTAAATGTTCTTACATGGAGTTAAGTTAACACTAGTTTACAATAAATTCTAAAGCATTGAACAACAAAGTCCACAGCTAATGTAAAATAATCTCATTGAACAGTTATTAAATTTTTGAAATTTGTAAACTGCCCTCAGCACCCATGTTCATCTTTTTTTCTTTTGCACATTGAGTAATCCCCATGAGACACACTTTCTTGCTCTTTATTTCAAAGTCTGGTCTCTAATACATGATATTTATTATTGCTGTTTGGTAACAAATGATATAGTAGAGGAAGTAAAGAAGTAGAACATCAGTGAGTGGGGAATAAAAAAACAAAACAGGCAAAAACATACAGCCTTTATCCACCAGTAAAATGAGGACTACGTCATGATCAGCAGGCCAATGCCATCCATGCCCTAGAACCTGAAGAGGAGGTACTGTGCTTACCCACTGCACACATACAGTGGAAATCTTTCATGCTAATAAGAATTTAGGGTTTGGCAAAGTCTACATAAATGGAGAGAACTTTTCGTGTTACAGAATGATAATCCATCTGAGTAGTGAAGAAAAGGCCATAGTCCTAAGGAAGGCAGCTGGCAAGACCTTGACAAATTAGCAGATCTCTACAAAATTTTTCGTCTCACAATTTTGTGTGTGTGTTATGTGTGGACATGTGGATGATAATATGGATGCTTGGAACTCAGTACAGGAAAGCAGGCAGGTGGTGATAGGAATTATTATAAAGCTATGCTCGAACAACCAGTTCTGTTTTACTCCTTGTAATCGATACTGAAAGATGTAACAAGGAATACAATGTGCTACAGGAAGCATCATTTTTTCTCGGCTTTCATAAATTTGGAAGGGACCAAGATCTACTAATATATTTACTATCCATTCAATAGTGGTCTACAAAATTTAACTTGGTTTGTTTGTATAAGTTGTGATCATCATTGGATTCAAATTCCACGAGAGAAAATATGTTAAGTATTACACACACATACGTGCACACGCGTGCACACACACACACACACACGCAGAGGAGATGAATTCCAAATCTCTACTGCTTTAAACCACCATAATTTCTGTAAATTAATATATAGATAAAATAATTTTATTTGTTTCATCTGACCTCTACAATTCCTTTTTGAAACTTTACAACTTCAATACAGTCAACTTTTCAAATTGATTTGAGAAAAATAATCTATAACAGAAACTATACTTTATATAATTGAAGACATTATTTCACATGGACATGTCACAGGACTAATGTAAAGAGAAATAATCATAAGTCATAAGACAAATTTCATTTAGTGGATTTTACTTAACATTAAGAAGTTCTTGAATCTCTCTTCTCCTTACTGTTATTTTTCGAGGCCGTTATTGTTAGAATGTAGAGACAGGATGATTTCAAAGAAGCAGAGCCATGTCCAACCGTAGTCAAAATTGCTAGAAGCAAACATTTAGAACTTCATTTCTAGTCCAGCAAAAATACATCCTATTGGATGTAGTGTTTTCAACATTTATTCATAACAAATTCGTGTATAATTATAATCATAGAAACAGAAAGAAGATATCAAATTTTCAGCATCAATATAAGAGCCAGGAATAAAATTCACATTAAATGTTATACAAGAAAATGAATACTGTGTGGAGATCTAATCTTCAATAGGCAGGAGAGAACATTTATGCTCATGCCCTCTGCTTCTGTTTTTCCTAATCTATAAAATACCTAAGATATTGTAAAGGTGATTGCATTTTTGAGAAGATAACCTGAGGATGACCCAAAGAACTCAAACATGTTGCCACTAATGCTTTGTTACAAATAAATAATGTTCAGTCCTTAAAATTGCCTGGTCACACTTTGTTAGACAATTAAGTCATGAGAAGTCAGCAGAGTGTAGCACACCTAAATAAAAAAATTTACCAAGAAAATACCCAGAAGGGGAAGAGCTGGATTGAAAGGGATTTCCAATCTTAGTTTTTTGAAGCATTTCCATACTGATTTCCACAGTGGTCGCACCAGTCTACATTCCCACCAACAGTGGAGAAGAGTTCCTTTTTCCCCACAGTCCCACCAACATTTGTTATTAGTTGATTTCTTTATGTTGTTTTTTTTGAAAGTCTGTATTACTTCTGCCTTTTTTTCTGTTTTGCTTTTTTAAAATAAAAAAAAAAGTTTCCCATTAAAGACAAAGTATGACACAAAAAAAATCATCAATGGATTAAACCATGGATGAGTTCATAGCTGACTCATTGTTCAGAGATGAGACCCTGCCAGAACTTATCTTAGTTGGGGGATAAAGATGACCTAGAAGGGTATTGTCTTGTACCTGCATTTAGTGATCGTTATGATTTAGCACGTAAAAGCTGATCTTCATCTACAGAAAGAGTTTAAATAAAGACAAACAAGAGGACATCAGTAAATTAAATTGATTGATATAGTAGATTCATTGGATTTGGAAAGTCTATACAGGAATATGAAAAATATCTGACCATGATAAAATTATTTAAATAAATAAAATAAACAAATTATGGTGAAAATAATAAATCTTTCCCACAGCCTGACATAACCTTTAATGTTGGTGATATGGCTCATCTACACACAAATTAGTTGTTCTACTTTTTTATAAAATGTTTTTAGGTAGTCCTTGAACATTTAGATAATAACTTTTTGCTGTTTAGTAATATCTAATAAGAAAAGACAAACACTCTATATATTCATTACCTTTAATGTTTGTCAATATTTATACTCTTCTACAGAAATCTACTTAGGGTCAAAGTTTTCTGTTTAATAAGCTTTCTCAAATTTTTCAACACTGTAATTTCCAAGTTCTTCATGTATTTTATGTCTCCAATTTATTCATTTTAATGTTCTCACATGCAGTAAAACTCTGAAGTGGCTCACATTTAATACATTCTTATCTGCTACTTTAGGTACTTTCTGAACAAAATTTTTGGCAATTCATACTCTGCTGAACATAGAAAATCATTAGAGCTCAACAAGACCCCAAAGAAGAAACAATGTAAATATCCTTGAAACAAAACAAAACAAAATAAATGGGTCACAAGTGACAAAATATAATAGGAAAAGATTTAATTCCTTGTTAATGTGGGAGTAGAGAATTGTGTCTATACAATTGACTTGAAAATTCATAAATCTGATGTAAGTTGTAGCTTCAGCATTTACTAATAGGTGTACAAAAGAAAAATAGGAAAATATCCCCATGGAACTCATGGAACTTGTATAAAAGACTCAGTTTTTTAAACAAAAATATCACATTTGAGGACAGATCATCTCACTCACATCCTCTCTAGCATAATAAAAAAATTCAATATTCAAATAATTCCCACTAATCTTAATCATACATTTTGCTGTTCTGATAAAATTTAAAGATGGTGCTAATGAAAAGGAATAGTCATATTCCAGATTCATTTTAATTTTATGATCCATAGTTTTCTTCTGGACCACTATGTACATAAAAATATGATGACATATTCATTGTCTTGAAAACTATGCATATGAATGCATTATATCACTTTTCTGGGAGCTTTGACCAATATTTCTCTGATATGCAATCATATGTTCTAGTCCATATTTATTGGAATTTTACTGATTTCTCCCAATTTTGAACTTGTAGTATAAATCCTTTAAAAATTAGAGAGTCCTACATATTTTTGTTTTTCAGCACTGTTTCCCAAAACTTTAAAAATATACTTAGATTTTAAAAATACAAGAAAAGGAAAAACACAATTAAAATACAGTCGCACATTCCTTAATAAGAGGCATATACTCTGAGAAATGTGATTAATCTTTCTGAACATTTTAGATCATACTTACACAGAGATTGTAAAAGTCAATCTCTCCAATTGGCCTTTTGAACATTCAAGAGGCACAGTAAGTAGAAGATATGTGAGGCTGCTACTAGTCTCAAAAGGCATACAATTTTGAAAGGAATTTTTCTTTTAGTAAATAGAAATAGAACATTCTCAAATAATAAATTAGAAAATACATAAATCATTAATAGTCATGTTTGTGATTATAAAGTATTATATACTGTGAACAATTATGTGTGCTCTACTTTTATAGGCCTGGCAGCACTGTAGGTTCGTTTAAGTATAAACACAAACAAAATGGTGCTGCAACAACTATGTGTTATAGAACAGATATGACATCGGTGACAGGGATTTTTCAGCTCTATTGTAAACCTGTAGTAACCCCCATCATTGCATATGAAGTCCAGCATAAACTGAAATATCTGTATGAGACATGAGAGTGAATATAACTTAATTATTAAACTTTATAAGGCAACTATCACTATGCCAAGTAAACGCTTTTCCAAGGATTTCAAAGTCATTTTTTTGACAACCGTAATTATCACAGCCATATCATATGATATCCTCCATCATTTGATAATTAAGTATAATCCTGACTTTATATTGGTCACTTACTAGAACTTTAATGCCACACAAATGCTTTTATCTCGACACTAGAATCATTTTAAAAATTTATATGAAATTTAGTATAACTTTATTTTTTTCATCTATAAGTTTTAATTTCAATTTTGGCATTGCTTTAAATTTTATCTTTGGAGATACAGACTTTTTGTTTAGCCTGTGCATTTTTCCAAACTCTGGGTTCTGTTGTTTGAATAATTTTCATTCAATTGCACATACATTTCTACACCCTAGATTTCCTGAAACTTGGCAGCTAAAACAAAGATCAATTGGATCAAAATTTTGTTTAAACCTTTTGGCAAGACTTTTGATGGTAGTTGGCAAGTATGTATGATACAGATTTAGATTGATAATTAAAGATTAAATGAATGAATTATGATGCATCTGAAAACTATGAAATATTAAATAATTATTATCACCAGTATATACACCATAAAGAATTACTTAGACCATGTTTGTTTTTTCATTCCTCATCTATAAATTTGCCTTTTAATAGATTGACTTATTAAAAAAAGTTGTAAATCAAGGGAAAACATTTTTCTTATTCTCCTTTGGTTACAGATCAATTATAATCTTACTCTTTAAAGTGTAACAATGAAATCTTAATGTTCTACCCAGTTCATGACAGATGAAGAAAACACCAAAACAGTATTTCTTGGCTTACATTCAATAATGAAATTTAGAAAATAATTTTTATAGATAGATAATAGGCAACATGGAACATGCTATGTGTCTTCTCATTACAAAAATAAAAGAAACATGAATTTGACATGTTTACTGTTTTAGATAAGTATTCCTTATAAATGATACTAAAAAATAAGCATGATGTGTATTTCAAGTAATCTGATAAGAGTAAAAAGCAAAGCAAGATTGACTAATAAATAAAATGTCCTATACATGAAATGGTGAAGAACAGAATGATTTTACTAAAAATAAAAGGAATTTTTAAAGAAATTTTCATTTGACCCAGTAAGGCAGAGGCTCCAGCAAGACCCTCCAGGAGTGTGCCCTCACTAGCTGCGCAGAGGTTCCAGCTCTACCCAGTCCCGCATCTCAGTGCAACCCACCAGGGGAATGCCCAGCCAGCCTCGCAGGACACATAGCCCAGCACCCCAGAGTAAAAAACAAAGTACATCAGGGGAACACACGGGAGCCTCACAAACCAAAGAACATAAGGGTCCAGTGCCATAATCTGGGGGTATGCCCTGGCTAGCCACAGGGACAGTGGAGGATTGAAGCTCTACCCAACACAACACAGTGTTTCAGTATAATTCATTGAGAGGCTGCCTGCCCAGCCACACAGGTCCCAGAAGAAAATGACAAAATGAAAAACCAAGAGGCAGTCTCAATCCCCCAGCCCACTAAGAACAAACCCAAGAGACACTGAAATGGAAGACACTGGGAGTAACACAACTGAACTTTCTGAAATGATAGCAAATGCAGTAAAGAAACAACTCCATGAAGCTATAGAGAAACTCAAATCAGAAGTAATCTCTCAGCTAAAAAATGAAATGAAAATCATTATGAAAGAAATGTTGTATCTAAAGAAGATCAAGATAAAAAATATAAGAGCATAAGAAAATGATGGAAACTTTGAATGAACAATATAAGACATAAATAGAATGCATGAAACAGATTCAAAGGGAAATTCAGGAAATGAAACATTCCATGGGAAGTTTGAAAAACCACATGAATGAAGTTGAAAATAGAATATCAGACTTTGAAGACAGCATGGGAGCTTATGATCACGAAAGAAAAGATCTCTTAAAAATAAGCAACCAAGAAACAACAATTCAACAGCTGCAAGATGATGCCAAGAGAAATAACGTAAGATCAATAGGCATCAATAAAAAAGCAGGGATCAATACTAATGACCTGTGAAGACTATTCACAGAAATAATAGCAGAAAATTTTCCAAATATGGGAAGAGTATCTGATAAACACATAAGCGAGGCATGCAGAACCCCAATTAACCATAACCAAAATAAACCTTGACCCAGACATATAATAATTAGGGTATCAGAAATACAGCACAAGCACAAAATACTAAAAGCTGTAGGAGAAAAGAAACAGATCACTTATGAAGGAAAGTCTATCAGAATCATGGCAGACTTCACAACACAAACCTTTAAGTCAAGAAGAGCTTAGAGTGAAGTATTTCAAATCCTGAAAGAAAACAACTTTCAACCCAGATTGATGTACCCTGGAAAACTATCCTTAAAAATTGATTGAGAAATAAGACACTTCCATGACAAAGAACAACTAAAGAAATTTATGGTCACCAAACCAACACTACAAAGAGTACTGAAAGACACTCTAGAAAGAGACAAAGATAGATACAATCTTAAGAACAACAACAAAAGGAAACCATTAAGCAGGGCAAATAATTAAACAGAAAATGTAGAAAACCAATGCAGAAAGATAACATGACAGGTATGAGCCAGTACATATCAGTTTTATCAATCAATGTAAATGGTCTCAACTCACCAATAAAGAGAAACAGACTGGCAGAATAGGTTAAGAAACAAAATCCAGCAAAATGCTATGTACAAGAAACACATTTCACTCAAAAGGAAATCCACAGACTAAAAATCAAAGGCTGGAAAACAATACTCCATGCAACAGTATCCCAGAAAAAAGCAGGGGTAGCTATAAGTTTGCAGACAATGTGAACTACAAACCGAAAGTGATCAAAAGAGATAAAGATGGTCACTACATACTTGTTAGGGGAAACTTCAAGAGGAAGAGATTACAATCATAAATATATATGCACCAAATATGGGATCACCCAACTATGTAAGAAAATTCTTAATAGATATAAAAAACCAAATAAACAATAATACAATTATAACAGGAGAACTTAATACCCCACTGTCACAGAGAGACAAATCAACCAAACAAAAAATCAGCAAAGAAATAACAGAACTGAATCAAACTTATAAACGAATGGACTTAGTATATGTGTACGGAGTATTCATCCATCAACATTAGAATACAGATTCTTCTCAGCTGCACATGGGTCATTCTCTAAAATAGATCATACACTGGTCCACAAAATATGCTTAAGTAAATACAAAGAAACTGAAATAATTCCATGCATATTATCTGACCATAGTGCAGTAAAATTGGAAATGAATGGTAAAAAAAGCTACAAGAACCCCATAAACACATGGAAATTAAATAATACTCTCCTAAATAACCAATGGGTCTCAGAAGAAATTAAACAATATTTAAAATGGAATGAAAATGCAAATACAAATTATCCAAACCTGTGGGATACAATGAAAGTAGTCCTCAGAGGGAAATTTATAGCACTAAACTCTCACATCATAAAATTGGAAAGAACACACATAAACAACCTAATGCTGCACCTCAAACTTCTAGAAAAAAAAAAGAGCAAGTCAAGTCCAAAGCCCAAAGAAGGGAGGAAATTATGAAGATCAGAGCAGAAATTAATGCAATTGAAACTAAGAAAACAATACAAAGAATTAATGAATTGAAGAGTTGGTTCTTAGAAAAAGTAAATAAAGTTGATAAACCCCTAGTCAACCTTATCAAAAAGAGGAAAGAAAAAACTCAGATTCATGCAATAAGAATTGAAAAGGGTGAAATTACTGCTGACCCTGTGGAAATACAGAAGATCATCAACACCTACTTCAAAACCTTTACTCACATAGGTTTGTTAACATAGAAGAAATGAACACATTCCTAGAAACCTATGAATTACCAAAGTTGAATCAAGATGTAAAGTTGCTGAACAACCTAATTTCAGCTAATGAAATTGAAAAAGTAATTAGAACCCTACCAACAAAAAAAGCCCAGACCCTGATGGATTCACTGCTGAATTCTACAAGAAATTTAGGAAAGAATTAATGCCAGCACTCCTCAAGCTCTTCAATGAAATTGAAAGGGAAATAAGTCTCCCTAACTCATTCCTGGAAACAAGTATTACCCTAATACCAAAACCAAAGAAAGACCCAACCAACAATGAAAATTGCAGGCTAATCTCCCTAATGAACATAAATACAAAAATCCTCAATAAAATACTGGCAAATAGAATACAGAAAGTTATCAGAAAGATTATACACCGTGATCAAGTGGGATTCATCCCAGGAATGCAGGGATGGTTCAACATACACAAATCAATAAATATATGACATCATATCAACAGGGCCAAGGACAAGAACCTCATGATCATCTCAATATATGAAGAAAAAGCTTTTGATGAAATCCAACACCCATTCATGGTAAAAACCCTACAGAAAATCAGAATAGATGGCCTTTACCCCAACCTGGTAAAAGCCATACATCATAAACCAACAGCCAACATCTTACTAAATGGGGAAAAACTGAAAACCTTCAACCTAAAATCAGGAACAAGACAAGGATGTCCATTATCACCACTCCTATTCATTATAGTTCTGAAAATACTAGCCAGAGCAATTAGTCGAGAGAAAGAAATAAAAGGAATAAGGATAGGAAAGGAAGAAGTGAAATTATCATTATTTGCAGATGATATGATACTCTACATAGAAGACCCCCAAAAATCCATTAGAAGACTTCTAGACATAATATCCAAATTCAGCAATGTTTCTGGACAGAAGATCAACAGTCAAAAATCAATAGCATTCCTGTACACAAACAACAAAGTCACGGACAGAGAAATAAGGGAAACCACACCCTTCAGTATAACATCTAAAAAAATGAAATAGTTAGGAATCATTCTCACAAAGGAAGTAAAAGATCTATACACTGAAAATTACATTACTCTGAAGAAGGAAATTGAAGAAGATTTCTGAAAATGGAAAGATATTCCCTGTTCATGAACAGGAAGAAGAAGCATCATGAAAATGGCCATTCTCCCAAAATTCTTATACAGATTTAATGCAATTCCAATCCAAATGCCACTTGCTTACCTCACAGAGCTAGAGAAAGCATTCCTGAAATTCACCTGGAACCAGAAAAGTCCTAGAATAACAAAGGCAACTCTGGGCCACAAAGGTAAGGCGGGAGGCATCACAATTCCCGACTTGAAACTGTACTACAATGCCACTGTGATAAAATCAACATGGTACTGGAATCAAAACAGACCTGAAGATCAGTGGAATAGATTAGAAGATACAGCCACAACTACAAACACACTTAGCCACCTCATCTTTGACAAAGGGGCCAAACATGTATATTGGAAGAAAGATAATCTTTAACAAATGGTGCTGGAAAAACTGGCTTTGTATACGCCATAAACTAAAACTAAATCCATGTCTATCACCATGCACTAAAATTAAGTAAAAATGGATCAAAGATCTGAATATAAAAACAGAGAGACTAAATCTACTAGAAGACAAAGTAGGTAAAAGTCTTGATGACATAGGTTTAGGCAGAGAGTTCATGAATAAAAATAAAATTGCATGGGAAACACTTCCCAGAATCAACAACTGGGATCTCGTCTTACCAAAAAGTTTTTGCACATCAAAGGAAATCTCCAACAGAGTGAAAAGAAAACCCACGAAAATACCTTAGCCAATTGTCCATCAGACAAAGGACTTCTATCTAAAACACATAAAGAATTAAAAAAAACCAGACCCCTAAAATTCAAGGACCCAATCCAAAAATGGGCATCTGAGATGAATACACACTTTCAGAGGAAAAGAATACAAACAGCAAAGAAATATATGAAAAAATGTTCAACCTCAATGGTCATTTGGGAAATGCAAATTAAAACAACACTGAGATTCCATCTCACTCCAGAAAGAATGGCTAACATTAAAAAGTCAACCAACAACGAATGCTGGAGGGGCTGTGGGGACAAAGGAACTCTTCTCCACTGTTGGTGGGAGTGTAGACTGGTGAAACCACTGTGGAAGTCAGTTTGGAGATTCCTCAAGAAGCTAGGATTAGAGATCCCAGTCAACCCAGCTATCCCACTTCTGGGTATTTTCCCAGAAGAACTGAAAACATCATACTACAGTGATAGTTGTGCACCCATGTTTATGGCAACCCAATTTGTAATAGTCAGATTCTGGAACAAACCAAGTGCCCATCAATCAAAGAATGGATGAAAAAGATATGGTATTTTTATACAGTGGAGTACTACTCAGCTATCAAGAAAGATTGCATTGAGACTTTTTTAAGTAAATGGACACAGCTTGAGACCATACTCATAAGTGAGATAAATCAAACCAGTATGTATATATACTGTATTGTCTCCCTAGTGTAAGAAACTGAAAAAGTGCATATGATGCAAAATCTAAAATAAATACTATGTAACAGTAAAAAACTGCTCGAAGAGCAAAAGTAATTGGGAAGGGAATAGGAGGAAAGAGGGAAGGGAATAGGAAAAAGATATAAACCTGTATATATGTATATGTAAGATAACTAAAATGAGCACACTGCTGAATGTATTAGTTATTATGAAAAAACGGTTAATACTCATATGATTAGATCAATTTTACATGCCTATATCTGTTAATATAAACAACCATTCTGAAGGTAACAATATGCAGTATTGAAACCATTGTCAAGTTTCTATCATCCTGTTTTGTAAACCTATATGTTACTCTTGCGCATTTGCTCTAGTCATTTTTTTGTCTCTTTTGCTTTTTGTCTTTCTTAATTGTGTCTTTTTTTCCCTTAAATAGAAAAAAAGAAACTTTCATTAATTTTTTCCTTACTCTTTTTATATTCTTAAATTAATCACCTAAAAAGCACGCATGATAATGCAATTACCTGACAAAATTATGTTAATGATAGATTTAGAATATGTTAATGACAGAATTGTAATATAAAATAATTTTAGCCACAAAAATGTAAGTGTAATATTATGGAAAAGTAATCATGACTTATGCATGTATGCACTATTACAGATTGAACCCAGGAACTGACGCTGCGAAGTATCTCCTGCATGCCTTTCTTTATTTCTACCCTTTTTTCTTTACTTCTTTCCATTTCTATTCCTTTCTTCCTTCCTTCCTTTGTTCCTTCCTTCCTCCCTTTCTTCCTTCTTTCCTTCCTTTGTTACTTCCTACTTTCTTTTCCTTTGTATTACTTTGAGACAAGGACTAGCTAGGTCACTAAGTTGCTGAAGCTAGGGTCAAACTTGTCATTATCCTGCCTGGGCTTTCCAGAGTACTGGGATTACAGGTGTAGGCAAACATTCCTAGTTTACAAGTGAGATTCTTAAAATTGAAACCGTAAGAATATTAGTGTATATTTTAAAATTTATTGTTAATTCTTTAATTTCTGTTACAAAATGACAAAATCCACTCTTAGTCATGTAAATCCTCTTATCAATCACTTCTATTTTTCATGTTATCTGTAACCACAGAACAGTTATTTTCAGTTGGTTGTAAATCATCTGGAATAACATTGTATGTCTTAGTTTTTCTTGAAGCATAATGATTTCTGACTACATTCTGACCAATAGTATTAAAGTAGTCAGATAAAACAAATAAAAACCATAAATTTTACACAATCACATACATAAGCATATACACCCATATATAGTACAAATACTGTATAATTGCATGCTATACATTCCAACTAAAATTTTGTTGTTCATTTTGATCCACAATATAATCATATAGCCAGGATTTTTGTGTCAAATCTGGCAAGCTTACCTGCAAGTAGGAATATATATATATATATATATATATATATATATATATATATATATAATTTATATATATATATATATATAATTTCAATTGAGATGTATGAATCATGTCCAACATAAAACCATTTTGTGAAAGGCAGTCATGGTGATTACATTAGAAATAATATAGCAGAAAGACTGAAGGGGTGATTTTTCTAGACTACATTTTAGAATAAGCTCTCTAAAAATCTCTAAAAGTGATAGTACAGGTTGAATTCATTCTATTTAATTGGTGAAATCAAATTTTAACTTTGTTTAAGTCACTGTCAAAAATTTGGCTTTATTGCGAACTGGAGTTAGGTACTAATACAACATGGTACTGAGAGGAAAGTCATAGTGATCATCAATAATTAGTCCTACATTACTTTTCCCTTTTTATCCTTCACTTAAAAGTACAGATAAATTGTACTGTTTGTTACAATTGCTAATTGCCTAATTGTGATTAACTGCTTTCCTTGCATGTTCATTAACTGGTCGTAATAAATTGAAAGCAATTTAAACTGTATTTTGCCCTGAAGACCCTCTATCATAATTATGTAAGTACTAAAATGATGGAATATTAGGTAAAGATATTTTTGTGTAATGAAGTAGACTTTTTATTAAAAGAGGTATTAACACCATCATGCTATTGATATTCTAAAACTGTAACTTTCAATTTCAATTGTTTACATACATATTTCCATGGTACAATGAATTTTTTAAAAATTGTCTTTCATTTAGGATAGCCACAGGGTTGTTAGCAAAATTCTTTCTTTCTTTCTTTCTTTCTTTCTTTCTTTCTTTCTTTCTTTCTTTCTTTCTTTCTCTCTTTCTTTAATCTAAGGGAACCATATTAATAGCCAGTAGTCTTAGAAAACACTAATCCTGTGAAAAGATGAAACATCAGTCTGCAAGGAGAAAATAATTTACTCCACATAAAAATCATTAAAACCTGGCTTATTTAAACATTCTAGTTAATTTCTACCTGCAGGTTAAACCTCATCATATACACAGAAATTCAAGTTAGCCCAGATTTGCAGGATTCGTGAAAGGGAGTGGGGGAATAGATTTACTTCTCCATATTTTGAAACTGTCTGTGTACTGATTTCTAAATGAATTAATCTCTTTGTCTTTTTTTAATCTTCGTTTTACTTGAAAAGTTTAATACTGAATAATATTTTGTAGTATCAGAATCAATGTATCCAAAACACTGAATCACTTAATATTAGAACACATGAGAATTTTTTATTTGCTGAATTTTAGATTTCATTGGCATGTAAAAAAAATTCTGTGTAAAAATAATGTGTAATTTGAGTTTAAAAGAGCAATATTGAACATTATGATAATTTAACACAAACAGGAAAACAAAATATTTTAGAGCAATAGGAAAACAAAACAATAAAAGCTGATGTACAAATGTGGTTAGTAAAATATTTTATTATAAAATAACTGAATAATAGCTCTGATTGCCCTTACTCATATTTCAGCCATTTTTTAAGAATCCCATTAGAGTTTTAATTATTTTCTGTATTTATTATGTCAAATGATCAAAACATCATGATAGTCATGAAATTATTTTAGTATGTCTACCTGAAATTTGAATTGTTTTCCATCATAGATCTAATATCAACTTCTACACAGTGTCTCATTTCGTCTATCCTTTAGCTATATCTAGTTCGCCGATATGTACTAGATTGCCCTGCTATTTCTCATTCCTGAAATGTTACTTAAAATGTCTTAAAATTTTGTTCTTCTTCATTTTCAGCATGGAATATTCTTCAGTCTTCAAAGCATCAACCTAATCCTTTTCAAATGTTTTTGCTTACAAAGGCTTTTTTCCGAAATATTTTAGAATATTTGTATAATAAATAATATTTTAAAGCAGTGTTAAACCTAATATTTATTGGAGTCTGAAGAAGCCCTTCAGGACTTGCTTCCTTGACTTAACCTGTATTTTTTGTTAGCACAGTTTATGCACCCGCAATGTATTTAAACTTCAAAGTATTAAGCCTAGTTGCTTATTATTAATAATTAAATTGATGTACTGTAAGAATCTGTCAAACTTCTTCAATGGGTTATGATTAAAAATACTGACACACAATTTTAACTGTTTCATAATCAAAAATATTGAATATTAACTCATGAGAAATGTGACCTGGTGATAAAGACAATTGGATCTGCACTTACGTGTAATTTAGTGTCACACATATTTTCTATAACAAATACATTTCCCAAGATTACATTTTAGTGTATACATTAATTCAGTGAAAAAATTAAATAATGATAACTTCACAAATCATTTTGCTGAGTTGACTGTAGTAGCAGTCAACCCAAGTGAGATCAAAATTATTGTGCCAGTCAGGAGAACAAGTTGGTTTGTTGATAGATATTCCTATCTCAGGAACCTTAAATAAACCATGAATAAGGCATATAGGAAATCCAACAACCCATATAGATTTAAAAAGAAAAAAATTTGTCTTATGATACTTACCTGGGTGAGTTGTTATTTTTTGAAGAGCCTTAACCTAACTAAATATACATAAATATACACATCAATACAAAGAACTCAAATAATTTGTAGTTTCTTTTCAGCTTTCCAAGTATTTAAATATGTACATGTGTGTGAGAGAAAGAGAGATACAGGATATCTGAAGACCCAATTTGCCAGTTGTTAACTCTAGACAAGGATTTCACCAGATGTATATTGCCCAAAGTAAATCATTACACTAGCCAGTTATGGAGGTCATTCATAGGTACAGGATTTCCAGAGTTCAAAAACTTTATAACCAGCCTGAAAAACTGACATGTGATGTAAACTCTATCCTTTTATTGGAATGAGTTAGCGAATAAAAAGAAAAACGTATGTATCATGAACTGATGGTATAACTTTCTATTATCTGTATTTCATACTTAAACATATTTAAGTCACATTTTTACATGGTTATCAGGTTCTAGAAACTAGAATGGTCTTCATTACTTGTATGAACTATTTAAAATTTTTCCTATTTCTGTCTAAACTTGTTGATTATTTAGTTTCATATACTTTGCATGATTTCAGTTGTCATAAATAAAAGCATACATTTATCCATGATTTATCAAATTTTCACCTAAATACAAACTCATATTATGATATTCATCATGAAGCATATGCCTTTTCTCTGTCAGTAGATATGCTCAAAAGGATCAGTTGCATAGCAAGTAGATTATTTGACTTCACACTGAGCAGCATTTCAAGAGAAGTTATTGTAATCTTTTTGATGTTGCTTGTACTTGCCTATAATGTCAGATATAGTATTAAAATATTGCATTTGAAAATAATTTTATTATAATTGTTCACATTATTTTATTTAACTAAACACTTCTCAACACCACAAGGTGGTTGTAGGTGCTCAGTTTTTAAATATCTTTTACTAGCTCATACATTTATTACTTTCTTATAAATATCTCAATATATATTTCAAATCATTACAGTATTCTGTTTTAGGTGAACATATATTTACCTATCCAATAATGTATTACTTTCTGGCAATTTAAATTTTGATTTATTTGTATAGTTTAAAAAGGGCATGATCATTTCTTAGGTCTGTACAATTTAAGTATTTTCATTTATGCGAAATCATATAAATGTAGTATTTCATGATTTCTTAATTATTACACAGAGATGAACTTAATTGAAATATTTGAATAGACTAATTTCCATTCAAAATGTGTTTGGAGTGAAAATTATTGTAGGATTTTTCTTCAGATTTTTCTTTATTTCTGTCAAATAATAAATCCTGTTTCTATCAATTATTAAAAATATCATATTCATAAACTGTTATAAATACTTCATACTCTTTACTGCTATTTTCTTAGAAAAAGCTCTCATCACTTTTCATTAAATAGCATAAATCCTAAGAAATATCTAAAGGAATTTTTTTCTCTTCTAAATCATTTTCTAATTTATTTATTTTTTGGTTTAAGTATTTTGAATTATTTTCCATAATCAGTATATTCTTCATCTTAGGTACTTTTACTCTTTGATTCAGGTGACTGTTCCCACATAGGTAATTGTTCATACACATAAGTATTTAGATGTAATCTACTGTATTTAGGACACATTTGTGCTCGCAATCAAATTGATGCAAAGCATATAAATTTGTCTACTAATTTTAGATTTAAAAAACAAATTAGAGCAATATATTGCACTTGATCAAAAACTGTCTGTAGGAAGCCATATGCACTGTATGAGTACACTTTTGGAAGCTGTATGGATAAGGAAAAACTTGAAATTTTTTTGGTTTTTGGTACTAGGAATCAAACTCAGGACCTTATGCTTGCCAGACAAGAACTTATGCCACTGAGCTATGTTTCTGACCTGAATAATTAAAAGATGTAGAATTGTGAATTTTACTATGTAAGAACATTTGCGTCATTGTTTCCTACAAATATTTGTGAAATTTATTCTAGGATGTAGGTAATTTAGATTTTTATTGCTTCACATCTATTATTACTTCTGATTTTCTAAGTAGACACATAGGAGCATTCAGGAAAGGGCATAGTATTCCTAACCTCTGAGACAAGACTGTTCTGGGTATTTTATCCAGTACTGTCTTAAACCATCAGCATTGCCATAAAACTACAGCCAAATGGGTATAAAAAGTAGAAATTTATTTCTTTCACATCTGGATGCTGAAAGTAGAAGATCAGAGTGCCCACAGATTTGTTGTCTGGTAAAGGACTAGAGTCCAGTTCACAGAACATGTCTTTTTCCTGTGTTCTCACACAGAGAAATGTGGCTTTCTATGGTCTGTTCATGAGAGCAACAATCTCATTTTTTGAGCTCCAAGGCCTGATCAATTCTGAAAGATTCCACATTCTGTCATAATCATCTTGACATCAAGACTTCAACATGTGAGTTGAGAGGCCAGTGGTACAGCATTCAGATCACAGAAAACATAAATTATTAGGGTTCCCTAGTTTAGTTGTTGGTGCCACGTGATTTCTTGCCTTTGTATGAACAATGCACATGGTTATATAATATTTTTGGATTTTTGTATTCTACTTTTGCTCAGACTGCTGGTGGTTTCTCAAATAATTTTGTTGGTAAGTATTCTGATTCTACTTCAGTATTCAGGGTCATTTATTTGTGAAAATGTTTCCTCTTCAATATTTGTGTTATAATTTTCAGTTACCTTTTTTCTCTCTGAACTTTTGGCTCTGTCTAAAACAAGCACTGTAGAACTCTACAAAGTTAATTTTAATAACATAGAAAAGGCCATCCAAATTATGACAGATTTTCATGCTTTATGTTTAAATCTATTCATATTTATTTTGAGACTGGATAGCTTTAATCATGAATAGTATTAACATTTTCGGTAATAATGAAGCTTTAAGTTTATGCATGACTACTCAGATATAAAATACTTATTGTGTATTTTCATTTAAAAAATGATAAAAATGAAAAGATCAACTTTCCAAAAGTTAAATAATTATGGCCAGAAAACATTAAAAGTTATTTCTAAACCTTATATGTTTTGCTTTCTGTGTAAGCATTGTTTTTTTCAACTGTTTTTTGCTTTTTTTATAAATGCAATTGTTAATGCATGTAACTTATGCATGAGACATAGCATTTTATGAACAAAGAAAATTTTATCCATTCCTGCCAACATAAATACTTCTGTCTGTAGGTATTTAGCAATAAATTCTTATGAAATCTTTGCACTATTTTAAAATGACTTCTACTGTTTATCTTGGTAGCATTTTCTTTCAATTTTATTTTAATCACACTCTATTGCTATACAGTGAGAATGTGCTAGAAGTCTCTATATCTTATTTTGTTCTACAAACGTACAAGCTCTTCTTTTTTTGTACAGGATCTTGCTAATTTTCCCAGGCTGGTTTCCCCATCATGATTCTCTTGTCTCTGTTTCACAAAATAGTTGCTATTGGTATAAACACTTTTTACTGTCATAAAGATATTGATAAACAAGCAAGAATTTTGGAAATTTCTGATTCCTACAATTCCCCCATATGTTTGTAAGAAAGAAATTTTATTCATCAATGTGCACTTAGGGCTAAAGAATAATTATATGTTAACATTATAATGACAGAAAAATGCTTAAGGCTTTTTTTCTCATTGATAATTTGCAATGAATACTTTTCACTCACAAACTGCTCTACAATAGTATTTACTATAAATTATTTAACTTACTTATTTTTCTATCTCCAGTATGTTTTCTTCTCAGGGGCATAATGTCTGTACTTAGATTTGAATTTCCAGCAATTAATTCAGATTTTGCCTTAGACGATGTTCATAGTAAAATGCTTATTTGTCTTAGGCTTATGTTTGAATGACAATTAGATTTTCACTATTAAGGAAATTAGCATTTAGTTGGGAAGAAAAGGGGTCCTAGGTAGTATAAATTGCTCAGCAAGTAGCATGTAACATAAAGCATTGGATGGATAGGGTTGGTTTACCGGTATAATTTGTAAACTATGTAACATTACAAAAAAGACAAAGTTGTAGCAGTCCTCCAAATAGGAGAATTGGATATTAAATCCATTGAATATTCAAAATGATTTCCTAGAAAGATAAATGCAAATCAATAAAAACAAATGACCTGTGCTTCCATTTGCATAGTTTAGCATACAGCACTGTAATGTTCTTAATGTTAAGTTTGTCTTTCTTGACTTTGGATTGACTCCAGTTCACTAAATATACTGCATTCTATTTTTTAAAATTCAGTACTTGAAGTTTAAACAAAAATTTTCACTTTAAATATTGGATTCAGTTTCATCTAGCTTCAAATTCTAACATTTGTATAATACAAAGACCTGAATTTGCTTGTGAAATAACCTACAAGAAGTACTTCTTTTCTTATCTTGTTCTGATGATCATTTAATATCTGATTCTCTTATTTGGAGGACTGTTAAAACTTCAGTTTTTGCAATATTGTAATGTTACATAGTTTACAAGTTACAGTCATGCTATCTCCTCCTATACCTTCACTTGGGCTTTATTATCAAATGTGTGTAAATTCATGCCTGAGAAGTAAAAGAAAGTTATGGCTGATACATTGTGTCAAATTGAAAACTCTGGAAGCTTAACTGAGTAACTCAGTAGCTCTACATCCAGGGCTGTAGAGGACAAGCTGTTTCAGTTCTAGGATGTTACTCATTGCTTTAATTTGAGAAAGTCAGAAGTTTAAGTGACTCAGCCTGTGCAAGACGAGGGCAGCCAGAAGATGTGAGTGCTGTATCTCCCTTCGAGGGGGCAGTCTGATTACAATATAAGGGAGAAAAAGAGGCTTGTGACCCTCTTTTTGCTCTTGCTGCTTTTTCTGTCTTCCGCTGCCTGAGGTTTTGCTCCTGTACCATGCCACCCTGCTTTGGAGCCAGCTGATTATGAACTGAAACCTCCACAAACTGTGAACTAAAAAAAAAACTTTCCCTCTTTAACTTTGAGTGTGTGGTATTTTGTCCCATCAACAGAGAAAAGTAACTAAGACACAGGACGACCTCTGATGCCTCTGGCCTGGGTACTCCACAGATGGAAGGTGTTTTGCAGATAGATATCTATGAACAAACCACAGATTAAGAATATTTAAAATTTGTCTTGAAAATATTTACACTAATACTATCTGTGGGTTCCTCTTACATGAGAAATTAAAAATATAAATAAAGAACAAAATAAAAGATGGACAATAGGAAATAGGGAGATAGAATTTTTGCAAAAGGAAGGATATCAGAAAAAAGAGAAAGGATGAAGGGAATGGAAGAGGATGAGAAGATAATTACATTGTGCTACGTACATGTACCAACTTCTCTTAAGAAATATATGAATTACATACTGCAAACAGTAATACAAAATTAAAATTGAAAGACGTACTGCTCACTGTAACTTTAATATGCTGCTGTGTTATGATTTAACTGCTATTCAGTGTTTTTTAGAAAATAAAAGTCAAATTTAAAAAATAAATACTAAATAAAAATTTCAAGTATTTCAGGCCTTACTCTCTTCACCATGTTTTGCTGTTTGTAATAGCATTCAGGATAATTATAACACAAATTATAAATCTGGGTAGAGTGATATTGCAATGCTAGCATCAGGACTGTTGAGATATGGACACAGTGAAGTAGTGTGTCCATATCTCAACAGTCCTGATGCTAGAATTGCAGAATTGTTGAAAGATATTTGCTTCAAATTGAAAGAAAAATAACTCTGATAGTTGCATGATGTTACATCATTAAGACATACATATATGATATATATATATAAAGACATATATATGAGAAGTCATCCAGTAAATTATAAAATGAACTGAGAGAAACAGAGCAGAAATTAATGCAAGAAAAAGTTCTATGGGTCAATGAGAGGGAGAATAAACACCATTAAAGGATTGGATACAGATGGGTTGAACAGTTTTAAAATATTAATATTATATGTGCAGAAGTAGCTTGTATAGATTTGATGTTCTCAAGTAATTACATATATTTTCATGGTTAAATGAACAAGTAACTGCCTAAAATGAAAAAAAAGAGGGAGCAATGATTTCAGAATACATGCTAGAATTCAAGAAGTGAGAGTAAATTTAATCAGCAGTTATTAAAAAATTAGAGATTAGAAATTCTATAGTAAACAAAATTTCTTGTATGTTTTTAGCTATTCACTTTTACCTGACACAACTTACTTAATATGTATACACTATAGTTTTCACTCTGTAAATTGTGATAATAGGGATAAATCACACAATCATTACATACTAAGACTGTACATGCAAATCATTTTGTGATGAATGTATTTGTTCATGTAAATGCTTAGGAAAGTATCTGTTGTATAGCATTATTATAAAATGCTTGAAATTTCTGCCACATTTTGTTATTTATAAAACTCTGCATGTTCTTTGTTGCTGCTTTCAACAATAATCTCAGCTCTTTTTTTTTTTTCAGAAGTATTGTAGTTAGAGTTTCCCTAGGAGTCCTCATTAAATCATTAAAGAGTAAAATAGCTGAATATTCCAAGGACCAATTTTTGCTTGCTTCATAGGCTTCAAGTTGAGTCAAAAGAAGTTAGGTTACAGTGAATGATTTTTATCATCATACCATTTAATAACTGAATTAATGTTTAAATATATGTGCTCGAATCTACAAGATTTAAACAGCCAATGAAGATGTGAGAAAGGAAATTTTAACACCAAGATTTTGGAGGTGATGCAGTTACTACTAATAAAAATATCTTGAATACTTACCATTGAAAGTAGTGGTTCTACAGGGATGAAAATGTTATTGAAGATTAAAAAGTAGAAAAGAAACAAAGAAATTTGAACCTAGTCTCCGAGTTGTTAAGCAGAATTTTCATTCTCAAAACTGTTCATGTAAATACTTGGTATTGCCACTCCTGTGTGTATGGATACCGCAGAAGAGTTGGACCTGGTAGAAGAAAATGGCTTTTATCAGTCAGTGCTTACTGGAGAAATAGATTTAATGTGAGATATATAGAAGTATAAGAATTAAGAAGATTGGCTTATGGTTGCCACCCACAGAGAGGTGTAGAAAAATGCAAAAGGACTTCTGTGCGTTAGAGAGCTGTAGGGTCCAGTGGAAGGTCTGGAGCTCACCATAGTGTCCTGTGTGAATCCATATTAGGAAGGCATAAAATCTGCAATGGAAGCCTGATGAGTGTGTGCTGGAAGCCAGGAAATGATGCCCAGGGTGAAGGGGAAAACAAGCTCCTCCAAACAAACAGAAGCAGCGGCCTCTCTTTTTCGTTTCTCTTTTATACCATTCTAGCAACAGTCCTTCCTGGGATGGGTGTTTCCAACCCTGAACTAAGCTGAGCCAGTATAGTTGGGCATTTGTTAACCATGTTGACACATCAGTTACATGACACGTGTGTATCACGTGACTACACACTGATAAAGATGCACAACTTAGCCTTTCAGAATCAGAGAGATCATTTTTGTAGGATTTGAACCTGAGAGACAGTTAAAGGGTACCCTAAGGTAAGACAAAAAAGAGTTTAGTTATATGGACAAACATTTCCATGAAACAGTTAGTTACAAAATTTCCAGGTGGCATTAATATGTAGTTATGAGGTACCTAACATCTTTATGAATAAGATGCCATGCACTAAATAAATTAAAAATGAAAAAATGATCTTGACAAGCGGTGAGAGAATTAAACATTGTCAAAGTATAGAAAAGTTATATTCTGGAATAGGCATATTTGGTGCTTAGAATAATTTACACATGCATTCCTTGCTCTGTAGGTTGATAGTTATTATAATGGTAAATGTCAAATGAAACATTATAAAATTACACTTTATACAAGCAAAGATATAATTCAAATTATAATCATATATCCTAAGTGAAACAGCAGAGAATCGCTATCATATTCCAACATATCTCGTCATCATAACTCTATTATATTCATTATTACCACATCAACACAAAAGAAAACCAATTAATATCTCCACTGGATCCATATTTATTACAGAGTAATTTTCTTTTAGATATTCACAGATTTTTTTTAAAGTTTCTTTCTTAGAAAAGAGGCTGTTGTTTTCTAGTGGATACATCTGCCATTTTCCACATATCCTTCACTATTTCAACAATTATTTAATTTGATTTATACATAATATTTAAACATATTTAAAAATAAAATATGATGTCTTCATTCATGCACACAAGTGAATAGTGCTAACTGAAATTGTGGGTAGGCAGTAAAAGGATCAATTTTCTCACAATCTTTTTACTCTAATTTGTTTCCTCCACAGCATTGACCATTACAAAAAATTGTATTGTTTATTTTTCCCATGTATTTCATTCTGCTAGCACAACAATCTAAGTTCTTTGAATCAGGCCTATGTAACCCTAGTAATGAAAACATGTATTTGTTACTTATCCAGACTCAAGCATTTCACAATGTGCATATAACTTCATCACTTTTCTAATCCCTGGGACAAAATACCCTGATAACTGCAATTTAAGAGGAGAATTTTATTTTGGTGTATGTCTGGCTTACTCCAAAGCAAAAATGAAATGGTGGAAGATCCTGGGAGGAGGCAACTGATCAGATCATGGGGAAAAGAAGCAGAGAGAGAACACAGGAGTTCCAGAGAAGAAGGCACTCTTTCCGGCCATGAAACCAGAGCTCCACCTCCAATCAGGCCCCAACTCCAATGGAAGTGAATTATAGCATCTCCATGACCCAGTCACCTTCCAAAGTTCCACCTATGAACACACATGTGTTTTGGGGACACTCCAGATCTAAACTTAAACATTCTTTGTCCTTCAATCATCATGTCATACACAAGAAATATATGCAATTTTTATTTTAAAATTAAATTCTTAAATGTACTTACAAATTCAATTTTTTAATTGAAAAAATTATAAATACAATGTCAAAATTGTGGTGGGTAAACAATGCGTTACTGGTACATATATGTGATTAATTAAAAATAAATAATTAATTTAATACAGATATTAATAAAGTATTTTAAAATGTGATATATATAGCAAGCAAGGAAACCATGTACAAAAGACCAAAGATACTGACTACATGAAATATTATGACATAATACTACATATATATGATAACTGTGTTATTTTTCTAAACAATTTTGTACATAAAGTTGAACATTTCTTCAGTCCAGTAAGATATTTTGACACATTTATAACATTTACAGTAATCAAATTAGCATAACTTATATTTTCATTCATTTATTTATCATTCTTTTGTATTTAGAGACTTTGAAATCTGTCCTTTTCTTTATAAAAATGTATTATATTATTGTGTAGTCAGCCCACTGATTTGTAGACCCGTAATGTTTTAAAAACCAGTTATAAATACTATAAATAACATGATAAATATTTTCATTTTCTACTTCATTCCATAAGTGATATTCATTTTAGAGTGGAGCAATAAAGTGAGTTTTCTGCAAAATATCCTTATAATTGTTGGAGGATGAAAAGACACTGTGGAAACCATTATAGACACATACATACAATCTTAGAGATAATAACTTCTCAAAGAGCAGTCAACTTTGGCATCTCCAACTGATTAAGTTGCAAAAATCTGAAGTCATTTTCTAAAACTCATCAATTTTTTCACACCTGCCAAACTAGTAATTGAATGCCAATGGAGTAGGAATCAAACCACATAAATTGCACTTATTTTATTTTAAAGTGACACTGATTAATGATATTCATGATTGGTTTTGAATATTTCACGGTAATGTGAAAATCAGATGCATTGTTAAACATGTGTGTGATAAAATAAAATAAAA
>RJWM01027569.1:0-26656 GCA_004363535.1 Dasyprocta punctata
AAGTAAGGCAGCAGCTCTACATCCTGGGGTGTAGAGCATAAGCAGTTACCTGGCCATTGTGTCAATTTGAGAAGGCCAAAGTTTAGCTGAGAGACTCAGCAGGGAGCCAGGGTTCTTACTTTGTAAACATCCTCATCCTGTGCAAAGGAAGGCAAGGATGTTTGTAAATGCTACACCCACCCTGGGGCGGGGGGGTGGGGTGTCCTGTGTACTATATAAAGGAGAAGAGGCTTGCTCTGGTGCTCCTTTTACTTTGGCTGCTTTTGTTCGGTTGCTGCCTTAAAGTGCTGTCCCCGTGCCATGCCACCCTGCCTTGGAGCCAGCTGATTGTGGACTGAAACCTCCAAAAACTGTAAGCTAAATAAACCTTTCCTTCCCTAATTTTGTGTGTCAGGAGTAAAAAATAACCAAGACAGTGTGTGTGGGGGTATGTGGGTGTGTGTGAGTGTGTGAGAACTTTCCAAAATTGTGCAAAAATAACTCCTAGGAAGCTACAAACTGAGCAATTTCCACTGTGGCCACATAGTTGGGAGACACTTGAGTACCTACCAGCCAGGGTGGAGAAAACTTGGTAAAAACTAAAAGCATTCATTTTAGATCAAATACAATGCTCACTGACTGCAGAACATACATCCAGGTCAAGTACACAAGGAAAACACTATTTGATCATATGCTAACCATAACAAGACTTAATAAATTTTAAAAGACTAAAGTTACATGGATATGTTCTCTGACTAAAATTAAATTAAATGGTAAATCAATTACAAAAGATACCTGAAAATAAAGCATAAATATTTGTAAGTTAGAAAACATATATCTAAATGATCCTGGGTTAAAGAAAAAGTAAAGCAAAAATCAAATATTTTAATGATAATAAATAAAAAATAATAAAAATGGAATGCAACTAAGTCAGTATTTATAGGAAATCTATGACTTTAAATATGTTAGTATTTTTTTAAAGAAAGGTCTAAAATCAGTTACCTAAAATTTCACCTTATTAAGAAGTTAGAAAAAGAGAAAACTGAACCCAAAGTAAGGAGTAAATAGAAAATAATAAAACCAGGAATTCAGTGCAATGAAATAGGAAACAGCTGATCAGTAGAAACTAACATAGAAGGAAAACTTCATGATTTGAAGGTGAGCAAAGATTTTTAGACTAACACATAAAAGCTACAAACCATAGAGGTAAAAATATGGAAACTGAATTTCAACAAAATACTTTTTCTTTAAGGACACTGTTAAGACACATCTGATTTCCGGTATCTAGTACATAAAAACAACTTACGTAGTTCAGTATTAAAAACAGTTCAATAAAAGTGGGTAAAAGTTTCACTTCTGATAGAAACTATCTGTTAATACCTAATAATTATGTGAAAAATATCATTGCTATTTGTCAGTAAAACATAATCTTAAACCACAATTAGATGCCATCTCTAGAAAGGTAAAACTGGAGCAACAATAGCAAGTATTGGCGAGAGTGCGGCGATCTAGAACTCTCACAATTTGCTGGGTGGTAATGCTTAAATGATACAATCATCTAGGCAAAGTTTAGCCATTTCTTACAATCTAAACTCAGCTCAGGGTTTGGTTCAATGGCACAAGCGCCTGCCTGGCAAGCATAAGGTCGTGAGTTCAATACCTGGTACGAAAAAAAAAGCCTGCCTGTACAATTTAAACATACACATAAATTGTGACATATCCAAGCAATGGAATAATGCTGAGTCACAAAAAGGATCAAACATTTGATACACAAATATGGATGAATCTCGAAATCATGCTGAGCAAAAGAAGTCAGGCCAAACAGAGTATCAACTGTGTGGTTTTATTTACATGAAGTTCTAGGAAAAACAAATCTAATCTACAATGATGGGAAGTGGATAGTGGTTTCATGGAATGTGGAGGCTAAAGACTGATTAGCAAGATATGAAATAAAACTTTTTGTGAATTCCACAAAAATGTTCTATACATCATGGCAGTGTGTGTTAGCTCTGTTTGTTACAAAAAATTTTACAGACTTGGTGGCTTGAATAATAAACACTTATTTCCCCAATTCTGGAATCCAGAAATTCTGGATTAAATGAAGATAGTAGAAGGTTTGACTCCTAGTGAGGGCCCCTTTTCTGGCTTTCACATAATCACCTTCTTACTATGTTCTCATGTGGTGAGGGAAACAAGAGCTCTGGCCCCTCTCCTTCTTCCAAAGACACTGATCCCATCATAAAGACCCATCTGCACCACCTCTTCTAAATCCATTTACTCCCCAAATGTCCACTCCAAACAGCATCACACTGTGGATTAGCATTTCAATACACCAATTTGGGGAGTACACAAATACTCAGTTCATGTAACATAGTTATATCAGTATATACATTTTTCAATGGATGTCGAACTGAACAGTTGAATGCTATTAATTTTGTTTAGTATATATCACCAAAAGTTGTTTTGAAAATGAACACATGACAAAAAATAAATCTCGCAGAAACACTCTGTGTTCACTTGTAATACACATTCTTTCTAAACATCTCATACAAAATGTCATCTTTCTCTTGCTTCTAGTTCTGTTTTATCACTCACTGGGGGAAAGGCAGAAAGAAGGGTGAGACAGAGAGGGAGAGTAAGAGGAAGAGGGAGAGGGAGAGGGAGATGGAGAGGGAGAGAGACAAAGAGAAAGACCATCTTTGTCCACACACACACACACACACACACACGATGGTTCAGGACTCAGGACTCAGTGGTTACAGGGAAGCAGCACCTCTCCTGAACAGTGAGGGTGAGGTGCCTTCACCAACAACCCAGAAGCGTCTCACTGTGTCTCTCATTAACATTTACACCTCCACTGTCAGAGGTAAAAGAAATGTAATTTTATGTCACAATGGGGCAGTGATACCAAAGGAAGTGAAACTTGTTTTAACTTTGTGATTAAATAATAAATCAATACTGAACTAATTCTTCAATGGGGATTAAAAAGGGATTTCTAGTTTCTGTTTATAATGATGGACCAATATGGAGTTTATAGACTGGAAGTTTACATGTATGAGTCAAAAACGATTAACTTTTTTCTCTTGCTGAAGGTTTGTAAAACCACAAGATATAAATTCCTGTCTCTCTAAATTATATCTCCAGCAGAAACTGCTCTCAGAATTACATTCCCTTTGCCAGTGATGTAGACCACAAAGAATTGTCTTTCAACAGCTAAGCAGCCTTATGACTTTTCCAGTCAATAATACGAGTTAGTGCTTTGGGCACTTCAAATCAGTTCTCTTTACATCTCAAGATCGTTTCTCATTCATTAATTTGAACATCTAATCCCATGGTATCATGCTGTAATTAAAAAATCCTTTCCCTTCATTTATAGGCAAAATTTGTCCCTCTTCTCCAGTTTAGAACTTGGGTGACAGAAGTCTGCAGACAAAGAACAGGTCCATCTAGTTTTTTCATTTCCCTGCCTTGTGCTTTCTCTGCAAGTTTGTCAGCCACTGTCTCTAATTTCTCCAAGATTGAACAAAAGTGGAAAGAAGATTTGACTGGAAGGGGAACACTTTACAATTGACTATGGCTAATAATGTCATAGGTCTCACCTTTCTCTCTGGGCCCCAGAGTGAACCATGGTTTACTTGGCTTGTATGAAAAGCACATGGCCCCCATCCCACTTGCTGGCCCTTATCAATTCACAGGAAGTACTCACACTTTCTCTGATCAAAAGAACTCAGAGAATACGATTAATTTTTCAGGCAGAAAAAAACTTTTACTTAAATCTCTTCTTTCATATGGATAAAAGATTTAAAAGTCATCTAACAGTTTTATTCCATCTAGTTTGATATTTCTGCGTGGGAGTCTCAATCTAGAATAAAATAGCTATTATCTTCATGCCTCAACTGCAATTGAGACAAGAGTCCTATTTAAATGCCCTAATATAGACCCAAGGAAAAATTAGGAGAAAACAAAACTGCATATTTATTCAGTCACCTAAGTAGGTGGTAGATGGAGCTTATAACTCTTCAAGCTTGAAAGATTATTTTTTAGTATGATGTGGATGAATGTGATGAAATAAATAATATTTCTAAACTTCTGTTCATCAAAAGTATACTTAACTAAAACTCAAATTTAAAATTTAGATTGCTTAAAGCTCTAAGAATACTTAACATATAAGGCATTAATGTATTTCTTATAATATTTTTTATTTCTAAGTTTGTGATGAATACATGCTCTGCTTATTATATAAAACTTGAAAATATACAAGAGTGTGTTGTTGGCATAATTTCTCCACAAAAAGGAAACCATAATAAAAGGCTACATTTGTAAAATTTTCTAAATCAAATTAAATCTGTTTCTAAATTCTCACTGGTCAAGGCGTATGTGAAATCCGAAAGTCAGATTTGTATGAAGAGCACATGGCCCCCATTCCACTTGCTGGCCCTTATCAATTCACAGGAAGTACTCACACTTTCTCTGATCAAAAGAACTCAGAGAATATGATTAATTTTTCAGGCAGAAAAAAACTTTTACTTAAATCTCCCTCCCCTCCACTGTATTACACAGCCACTTCAAGGATGTGGCCCCAAGAAAAGAGCTGTAGAATGTGGCTCTCAGTTCATGGTGGCTATCCTTTTCCTCTCTTGTTCACTCTGCTATGAAGATGCCCTTGTAGAGCACTAATCTTCTTCTGCCATCTGTTGAGCACTATTGCTCTAAGTGAATCACATATCACAGTTCAGCTAATGGAAATCTTCACAGAGCTTGCAGAAGTAAAGATGCTTACCATCTTGCTGTCTCAGCTACACCCTTGCACTATAAGGTCTTACAAATTCTGGGAACTTTTCCTGTGAGGTTGTCTTAGCTCATTTTCTGTTTCGATCTGTGCACTACAGACTAGGTAATTTATAAAGAATAGCAGCTTATTTAGCTCACAACTGTGGTGGCTGAAAAGTCCAAAAGCATGGCTATAGCAGCAGCTCAGCACCTAGTAAAGACCTTCCTGCTACATCATGACACAGTGAAGGATGTCACAGGGTAAGCCAGAGTAAGTAAGTCAGAAAGAGATTGCTTTCGTAACAAATCCACTCCTGAAATAGCTCATTGATCTATTAATCCATCTATGGAGTAATCTATTCAGGAAGGCAGAGCCTTTATTATCAAATCCCAGTTGATCCCATCTCCCAGTAGTTTACAATGGAGACTAAATTTTAGCACGAGTTTTGGTGGGGATATTCAAACCATAACACGGGAAACTAGATGCCCTCCTTAGTATTGAAGATACTTTTCAAAACTGGACTTCCGTCCACCAGCACCCGGTAAAGCACGTGGCCTCAGCGCTGGCTTCTTGGGCAGTGCAGCCTCATCTCTTCCACAGATCAAGAGTTCATTAATTTGTTAATGCCCACTGGAATAGAAAAAGAAGCTTCAAGGACACAACACCTCACTAAGAAATGGAAAGAAAACTCATTTTTCCTTTTCAATGGGAAGACTACCCCTGAGAAAACATGACCTAGTTAAGTATGTTAATCTGTTTCATTAATTTTTTTAAATGCCTTATTACCAGAATAAATAAGAAAATTAAAATAATACACAATTCTTTCCCTGGAGATAAATGAATTAAAATATTTATTATCACAGAGATAAAACTAATTGATAGAACAAATTGTTTTGCCAAAATTATATGTAAGGTGCCTTTACATAAACAGTAAAAAGAGAAACTAAAATTGGTAAAGAGTTATGCTCTCAAAGTAAAAACTGCAAATTCAAAAACTAGTGTGATTTTAATTTTCACCTATTAAATTAATGACAAACAAAAAGTCCTGTAGACAGAATTAAACTTCTGGGAAGGTGGAAAAAATATTCTTTGCCCTATTCCTCCTGCTAAGTACAACTAAGAATCCTAAGTAGTGCACATAGCACAAACTGCACAGGTTCTGAAGGGTAGAAAGAGAAAGCCAATGATTGAAAATCTTGGAACTCTAGAAAAAACAGGAAATTAGTTCCTGGGTTTTCTTTTGGTCTCACACATTCCAGGTTATGTATAGTTTGAGCATTCTAATCCAAAGTCCAAACATTTCCAGAATCTGAAAATTTTTGAGCAATGCTATAATGCCACAAGTAGAAAAACTCCATATACTATGAAACTTTGTTTTGCTCACAAAATTATTTAAAACATTGTATAGGAGATGCATATGAAATATAAATGAATTCCATGTTTAGACTTGGGAAAATCCCCAAGACATATCATTAGGCATATGCAAATATTCCAAAATCCAAAAATATCCAAAATCCAAAATACTTCTAGTTCCAAGTATTTTGGATAAGTGCATCAGTCAGTTTTCTGTTACCATAAAAAGATATCTGTGTAACAATTTAAAAATAGAAAATGTTGATTTGTGGCTCACAGTTTTAGAGACTCCAGTCCATTATCAAGTGCCCCATTGCTTTTGGACCTCTGGCAAGGCAGCTCCCAGTGACCCTAAACTGAGGACCAACATGGACATTTTCCAGACATTTGAGATCCAAACTATAATAGATGCTCAACATATGAGGTGTAATTGATGACCATGGTGGAGGATTAAATTTTTTTTAATGTATGGCAGTAAAAAGCATATTGCCATTCATCTCTATCAAAATATTTCCACTCACTTTCAACACACTTATTCCATTGTTCTTGCCATGTTCTGAAACAGTTTTGGATCTGTTTCTTTTGCAATAGTCTTCAGCTATGCTGTCATGGCTGCCTTGATGTCCTCAGCGGATTCAAAACATTTACCTTTCATGGTCATTTTGACTTAAGGAAGAGTCAGAAATGTCACAGTGCTATATCCAGTGAATGAGGTGGATGAAGGCACACTGTAATGTTTTTACAAGCTTGTCTTTCTTTAGGATATCACTTGGCAGCTGCATTCACCATATTTTTTAACCATACTTCATAAAGATATTCATGAAGGATTTCCAGATGCTTCAGAAAATAGCAAGAAGGGTAGGAAAAGTGTGTTTGAAGCAAGGAGAGTTATTCTGAGAGGGATTAATGGCAGTGTGTCTTTTACTGTAAAAAAATTCTTAATTGAAACATTCACAACATATTTTGATCACACCTCTTACTAATACATGAAATTTAATTAAGATCAAGATTCTTATCCCAGTAATACCTAAAATGCTCCTAACTAAAGGACAAAAATCATCGTACAAAGTGCCAGGAAAACCCAAAACAGAATAAGGAAAAGACATCAACGGACCCCAAAACTAACATTAGAATTTTCTGACAAAATTTTGAAGAGTCATCATAAAAATCATTCAACAAACAATTTGCACATACATAAAACAAATAAGCAAATAAAAAATTCAGTAAAGACAAAGTATCAGCACAGAGATTAAAAATACAGTGCAAAGAAGAGGCAATAGAAATTTTATTTCTAAAAGTAAAATAACCCAAATAGAAAACTCACTGGATAAACTCAGTCACAAAATGGAGAGGGTAAAGAAAGAATCAGGATAAAAGAAAGAATCTGAAGAAAGAAAATTAGAAGTTACCTAATCTGAACAACCAAGAGAAAATATACTAAAAAATAATGAACAAATCAGAGACATATGAGATTATAACAAAAAAACTCAATGTCCATTTCATCAGAGTCTGAGAAGTAAAGAGTGGAGATGAAAAAGTATTCAAAGAAGTAGCAGCTAAAAATTTCCCAGTTTGAAAAACAAATAAAAAACAACACAAGCCTAAGATTCAGATTCAAGAACCTACATACACCCAAAACAACCCATGAAAATGCACATCATAGCCAGGCCTCTGGTAACTGAAGACAAATACCTTGAAAACAGCAGTAACATCTGTAAGAAAACAGCTAGTTAACAGTGGATTTTCCATAAAAAACCATAAGGTCATATTTTTCTCAAGTTGAGAAACATTAACTGTCAAATCAGGATAGTACAGTAAAAAGATCCTTTATTAATGAAAAGAAACATTCCCAGATGAAGAAAAATTCACAAATTAAGGCACAGCATTCCTTATTCATGAGTTGGGAACCAATATCGTAAAGATAGCAATTCTCCTTAAACTTACATACAGGTTTAATGCAAATTCTTCTCAAAATTTTATAGATAAAGATAAGATTATTCTAAAATGTGTATTGTAAGACAAAGAACTAAATTAACTAAAATAACTCTATAAAAGAATAAAGTGGGAGGAAACATTCTACTTGGGTTACAAATTTATCATCTTATTATGTAACAGCAGATTCAAAATTGTAATATTGATGGAGGGATAGACACATAGATGATTCTGACAGGTAAGAGAATCCAGAAATAGCTCTCCATGTACAGATAACTGAGTTTGACAATGGTGAAAAACTACTCAGTAGAGGAAGAATATGCCTTTCAAAAATCAGTGCTAGGGCTATTGGATACCCATAGTGTAAGCAAATTTGCAAACTTCAATCTAAACTCAGGTCTTATACAAAAATTAACTCAAGATTAATCATACATTTGAATGTAAAAGCATAAAACTGTAAAATTGGATAAAATCTTCAGGACCTAGAAGATCAGTGAAGAGTTCTTAGATCTGATACCCAAAGAAATCTATAAAAGAAAAATAACAATATTGGATATAATAAAACTTAAAAGTTTCAGTTTGCAGAAGACCCTAATAAAACAATGAAAAGGAAATCTACATTTTGGGGAAAGATTTTCTAAACTATTTGTCTACTAAAGGACTCATATCTAGAACTTACAAAAATTTCTCAAATTTTAATTTTGTAAAAAAAATGATTTAATCAGAAAATAGGCAAAAAGAAAACATCATAGCCAGTGATATTACACAGAAGAGAATAGACATATGTCAGACTGTTACATAAATCAGTCAAAAATGGTCTCTGAGTATCAGTCTCTAGGCTTTTTTTATTTCTTCACTGCCAGCTAAGACATATTAAGTCAAAATCCTGCTGGCATCAAACTCAGATTTTTGTTATGCAATTGTTTTAAGCATAGTGCAAACAGAAAGCAGATTTTCAGGCATTTAGTACTTGTCTACTCTACATAGCCAGAGAAATCTCACCTGATGTCTGATGGCCATTGACAAGCTGGAAAATAGACCCCAAATTTGTAGGAGTGTTTTGGAGAGTTCTGTGATCCAGACTCCCTGCCATGTCACTGAACAGCATCACCTATATATGCAGGCCCTCTTCATCATCCTCCTCTCTCCAAGAGTTTCCATTACTTCTACTCTTCTCCTGAGAAAGGGACCCACTCACTGACCAGAACCTCTGGGTGGACCCCTACTGTGAGAGGCCTACCCTCTCATGCTGTCTTGCCCAAGCACTGCTCAGGAGAGCTTGTAATGTGTTATTGCCTTTCATGGTTATATTATTCTGCTCTATCAGCTACAAATCCCTCAAACCTCCCATCACAAATACACACATGAAAAGATATTCTCTGTCACTAGTCATTTAAAGAAATGTAAATTGAAATCATGATAACATATCACTACACATCTTTTAGTGTAGCTAAAATTTTAAAAAAATGACAATACCAAATGATGCAAAGATATGGAAAAAGTACGTGTCTCATGTATTGTTGGTGGGAAAGTAGAATGTACAGCCATTCTAGAAAATAGATTGGCAGTTTCTTAAAAACCAAGCATACACTTACCATAGAGCCATTGAACTTCTAAATATTTATCCCAGAGAAATAAGATTTATACCCACACAAAACCTGTATATGCTTTCCCATAGCAGCTGTATCAGAAATTTCTCAAAACTGGAAATAATGAAATATCCTTCAATAAGTAAATAAATAAACAAGCTGTAATGCATTCATATCATGGAATACTGCTTAGTAATAAAAATGAATGAAATATTAATGCATGCAATAACTTGAGTAGATCTCTAGAACATTAGGCTGAGTGAAAAAAACTCCATCTCTGAAGGGAAAATGTTGTATAATTTGATTTAAATCACACTTTCAAAATGACAAAATTGAAGGGATGGAGAACGGATTCACTTTCTTCAGCGGTCAAGAATGATGGACAGGAAAGAAATGGCATGATGATAAAGAGTATCACAAAGAAGATCCCTTGGTGAAAGAACAGTTCTATTCTTGACTGTAGTCATAGTTACTCAAATGTACAGGGGCGTGGAACCAATACACACATTGTACCAGTGTCAGATTTATAGTTTTTATATTGTACAGTTGTCTCTCAGTACCTATTGAACATTGGTTCTAGAACCCCAAAAGATAACAAAATCAGTGGATGACCAAATTTCTTGTGTAAAATAACATAGTAGTATTTACATAGACCTTCATCCTTCCAAATACTTAGTACATCCCTAGTACAATGTATATGCTATGTAAATTTTTGTTATATTTTTTAGGGAAAAAATACAAAATAAAAATAATCTTTTCTGTGTTTGATACAGTTGGATTTTTTTTCATTTAGTACATTTTTGATCTGTGCTTGGTTGAGTGCAGACTTGTAGCTCATGTGTACAAAGGACTGACAGCTACCATATATGAAGAGGGTTCATATAAACTGGCATAAAAGAATTTCTCCTAACCCATTCCCATGAGCTAATTCCCTCTGTACAGCAGGCTGGCTGATGCCCACTGGGCTATTGTCACTTGCCCCTGTGGGGTACTCCTCAGCATTCTATTCCAATGTTCTCACCAATTGATTTGTCTGTTTACCAAGAGTGAGCTGTATTTGTTCCCAAACTATTAAGAATTCTTGAACTGTTTTTCTAATTATGTAATTAAAATAAACATTATAAAAACCAATTAAATAGGAGTGGAATAAATAAGAGCATTGCTGTTTCAATGAAAACCAAATTGAAGGCTTTGGGGAAAAAACACACAAAATTATGGATATTGAATTAGGTGTGGGCGAGTCAACAGTAAAAGATTAGGGGGGGCAGTTGTATGCTGAATTCACAAGGTTTCATGAGGACATCTAAATTCTATAAGGATTATCATGTGCAGAATTCCAAACCAGAAATTTAGGACATTATTGAGCAATTCACATGCAGTAAAGACAACACAAAACTCCACTCACAAGATACACACAGGAGTGTCTTGGCCCTACATGAAAAGGTTAACAACATACTAGATTTACATACAGAAATAGGTAGAATAAAAAGCCCCTCATTATCCATTTTAATTGATTGTTGCTCTCAATGACAACCATCTTCAATATCCACAGGGGATTGGTTCCATGACATTTACGGATTCCAAACTCTGCACATGCTCAAATGCCTTGTACAAAATGCCTTCCCAGTTCATACAACATGCACACATCCTCCTGTATACTTTAAATCATCTTTAGGTCACTAAAAGTACCTAATACAGTATAAATTCTATGTAAATAATTAAAGATGGTATTAGGGAACAATGAAAATAATGTATTGTTCGACACAGATGCAATTTTTTCTAATATTTCTGACCTAAAGTTGGTTATGTAATAGAAATTTGGTGCCTTGACCACCCATATCAAGGATCTTATTTTAATTCAGAGGTTTATATCTCTGCCCCTTTGTGAACAGTCTTTGTCCTTCTGTGAATGTAAGCATTTACCTTCACTATTAGAGTTGGGTATGTGTAGTAGAATAACACAAGAACAGGAAACCACAGCTAACATATTCACTGTAATGGAAGACTTGCAACAAGACTGCCAGGTAATGCGTGAAACACAGACCACTGAAACTATCCCAAACCCTGTCCTTTTTATTTGCCTGGCTTCTCACCTCTCTTGATAACTCCATGAACACATCTGTATTCCTCAAGTAAATCCTTCTCTTGTAAGCTCGCCTGAGTTGGTTTCTGCTACTCACCAACAAAGAAACCTATCTGACTCAATCTATAAAGTAGGAAGATAAAAACCACCTAAATGTCAAAGAATTGGAAAACAACCAAGTAAATTATAGTTTATCAACTTAAAAATGTTATGCTACCATTAAAATCATAGTTATTAGGACATATAATAAAATAGAAAATATGTATCATATAATATCTGCAAAAAATAAGTCATTCTCAGTATGATCACAACTGTAAAATATGCATAGGAGAACTTCAAAATGATGACGTACCCAAATGGTGTGATTTTTTTCTTTATATTTTTTAACATTTTAGATGGAGAAGTTAATTTTTATATTTGTGGATTTTTTTTAATAGCAAAATGAAACCAGGTGTGAAGACTTCGTTCCTTTTTTGTGTTCCCTGTCTGTCTTTATAACAGAGAATGAGTCCTCCTAGTGGCTCACTTCTTAACTGCTCAATGCCATGTAATGGAGAAACAACTCCAATTTTCATGTGCCTAGGATGTGCTAGGCACAGAGCTGGAAATTTTCATCAGCTTGTATCTTTACAAGCAATCTGGTGAGATCCATACTGTTATTTACAACTTTCTGAGAAAAAAAAAGTGGAAACTCAGCATTTAAGTAGCAGTTGAAGGCCACATGGAACATAACAGACAGGATTTAACTGGCATGGCACATTACCTATCACACGGACCATTGTAGTTATGTACATAACAACGGTTTAAAATTGGACTTTCATCCAGGTGTCCCAATACCACAGCCATGACATTTCCAACTGAGGAATAGCTGCTGCACATGTTTTAAAACTGCTTACGCACCACTGCTGGGAATTTCCCCCTACCCATTTAGATGATATTAAGAGATTTTCTTTTAACGGAGGAGAAAAAAACTTGTAAACAGGACTATTTTGAAAAAACCTATGCTAGAAGTCCCTTACTTTCTTCCAACTGGTAAGAGAGCTTCTTAACCAGATCCCACTCTACCTCTGGGAACACAGATGATAGACTGAGTTTGGGCCTTGCCAGAGAAATTAAGGAGTGGTGGGCTGTCAACTACACTTCCAGAATCCCAGGTTCGGTGACACCTGAGTGCTTCCCAGGGACCAAATGAGGTTGGGTAGGAAAAAGGACTTCAGTTGGTTCTGCTTAATTTCTGTCATGTGGGGCAGCTGAGAAAATGCAAAAACCCTAGTAACTGAATTGAATCTCTCAGAAGTTGAGAAAGAATCTCAACTGGCCACCTGAAATAAAGACAAGCCAAAGCCCTATGGGGACAAGGATTCATCTAGAAATATTTTAAAAGTCACAGAAATCCCCCAGGAGAAAGAATATCTGTTAGCATCTGGAAAGTCAGAATATACACGAGTTCAACAAATAGGACAGAAGCAGACCTTCCTTCCCCTTGGGAATCTTGTCTTGTTCTGACCCTCAACCTGCTGAACAGGAGGTTGGAAAACTGGAAATGAGAGAGAAGCAAACTCAGAGGAGAGAAGATTCCACCCAAATTCATTTTCCTAAATGCATACTTCCAGCTAGCTTCAGGCCAGGAACATCTCAACCAAATCAAGTACAGAACTTGGATTAGTATCTTGAGCTAGACTTTCCAATTGTTGCATTTAGACTACATTTTCAATTAAAAATGACCATGATCTCATACTTTAGAATGAGCAGAAAATTCATGGCCCCAATCATAACATTTATGCAGAGAGAGGTTATAAAGAATACCTAGCAGGGGCTGGGAGTTTGGCTCAGTGGTTTAAGCACCTGCCTGGCAGACGCAAGGTTGTGAGTTTGATCCTTGGTGCCAAAAAAAAAAAAAAAAAAAAAAAAGACTACCTAGCAAAGAAAATTTTAAAGGTGCCAAAGAAATTTTTTAAAGTCATGTCTTAGAATGTCCTGAACTCTGCTTGCTCAGCACAAATGGTTTATCTGTGGATGTCTCTCTGGCCCATGAAGCCATATGAACTCTAGAATAAACCCTTTCTTTTGCCACCATTATATTCTCAATGCCTGAAAGATAGTGAGAGTTTAGCAAATGCCATCTCCATCATTCACACCACCCAAAGAAAATGTAAATAAGCCAAGAAGGTGATACTATTTCTATTTGACTACATTATTTACTTGAAGTTTTCATATCATGTGAGTGACTCGTGACTGGAGAATAATGCATCTGTTTCCCTTTTTATAGTTTCTGCAATGATCTCTACAGGCATCCAAATTGCTGTGGGCTGTTGTCGTTGGAGGTCACTACATTTTTCCCACATACTATTCTGTTGATGTTTTAAAAAATTCTGGGAGGACTCCATATTAAATGTTTTGTGTTATCTTCTCTCATATTTTAAGAAATGTGTTAGAGGTTTCCAGAGGGAAGAGAGACACAATAATAGGGCAATATAAAGTAAGATGATAGATAGATGACAGATAGTTAGATGATAGATACATGCATACATACTAAAATAGAGTTTTTATGGGGTTGATCATAAGGTTGTGGGGACTGACAAGTCTGAATTCCTTACAACAGGCCAGCTGACTGGAAATTCAGGTATTTGTTACTGCAGTCTTGGTCTGAGTTCCACAATAGAGCAATATGGAAACACTCTTGGTCTTGAAGAGAATTACTTCTTTCATACAAAAAAATTTATATTTTATTCTTTTAAAGCTTTCAACTGATTGGATGAGGCCCACTCACACTGTGGAGGTTAAGCTACTTTAGTTGAAGGCTACTGATTTAAATGTGAATGACACTTTAATAATACCTTTTCGGCAACATCTAGGCTGCCATTTCACCAAATAACTGGGCTCCATACCATAGTCAATTTGCACAAAAAATTAACTATTACAGGGGAGAAGGTTAGTTCATATTTGTGTATATTTGCTATCATTAGGATTTTGAAAGCCTACCAAAGGTCCATGTGTTGAAGATTTGGTCCTCAACCCATGGGCCTATCATGAGGTGGTGAAACATTTGAGAGACAGGGTCTAGTGGGAAGAAGTTAAGCCACTGAGAGTATGCCCTTAAATGGGATGTTGGGAATCCAGGCCCTTCTCTTCTCTTTTCTGCTTCCTGGCTGGCACAAGGTAAATAGTTTGTGCACAGATGTCCCTCCAAAGCCTTATGCCATCATAGGTGGGGTTTTTCAGAAAGGAGGCTGGCTCTAGAGTATGTGACACTCAGATAAAGTGTGTGATGCTGTGATCAAGGGCGTGTGAATGCTAAATCAGTTACAGATTGGTTTGGCATAGTTCTGGGAGTGAATAATAGGAAGGTTCATGCTGAGCGTGAGAGCTACTCACCCTAAGGCCAGGCAGCCTAGATAAAATATGAGAAAGAAAGAGGGGTACTGTGGTCACTTCCTGCTTTGCTGTTTCCTCCCTACTTTGCTGCTTTGCTGCCTTCTGCCCACCATGAACTGTTTCTCCTATGTGATGTCCCTCTGCCTGGCCACTCTGCTTTGGAACCAACCAACTATGAACTGAAATGTCTACAAAGTGTAAACCAAATAAACCTTTCCTGCTCTAACTCTGGTTATTGGGTATTTTTGTCTCAGCAATGAGAAAAGTAACTAAGACACAAGGTCAGCAGTTTCCTCCACCGCACACTCTACCATGATATGCTATCACACCACTGACCCAAAATCACTGGAACCAAATGACTATGTACTGAAATCTCTAAAATCATGAGCTGAAATAATCTTTTCCTCTTCTTAAATTGATGTACCTTAGCTATTTTGTTATGGTAACAGAAAACTAACAATATATAAAATTGTGAAACAAAATCTACGTCTCCCTAGTCTTGGTGGACAAGAAATTTTCAATATTACTGTCACATGAGTTGGCTGTTTTCTTCTTTACTTGGTTAGGTCTTCTAGAAAGCAGAGACAAAGGCAAGCATTTAGATGCTTATAGCTTAGATAAGAATGTAAGCTCAGAGCACTGATGATGGAGAAAGGAAGGTCAGGTGGAGTGTATCACCTGTAGGTTCATATTTCATAGGGAACCAAGACACTCAGCATGTTGCTTTAGAAGTTTTGCTCACCCAATAGACAGAGGAATTGAGAAAAAAGAAAGACTATACTTCAAAATAATGTCTAGGAAAGGAGAAATGATGTATCTGTTAACTCACCTCCTTCTCCCAGTAGGCAAGACATGCTGAACAAGAAAATTACCCTCACCAACACACATTTCTAGTTGCACTACCTGGCCCCTTGGTAACTGCTCCCAAAATCCCGTAACCTGGGGCCTAATACCAAATCCAAATCCACAAGGGGAGAAGTAACCCAAAGCAGATGAGGTATCAAACAAGAGAAAAAGAAGGCTATTAATGGCATCTGATAGAGCTAAACTTTATATGCAAATAGGCATATTGCCTTTATTAAGTGAATAAAAATATGAGAAACACTGTGTGTTAATAAAGTTGAATTCCAACTTTATTTGTGAATAGTACCTATTTGTGTGAAATTTTATTCTAGAGATTATAGAAAAGAGTATTAGAGTCAGGGAGTTTAAATAGAAACCCTTCCCCTTCACCACTGTGTTCCTGGGCCTTCTGTTTCTCTAACTCAAAAAAACACTTCCTAATTCCACTGCAGTAATGAGAAATAAACAGCTGCCCCTTTGTATCCACACACTCCGCATCCATGAATTCAACAAGACTCAAAAATAGGTTTTGAACATGGTCAAAAACTGTACTGAACATATACAGATTTTTTCTTGTCATTATTCCCTAAACAACAAAGTATAAAAACTATTATCTATTTATGAATTATGGCATTTACACTATATTAGGTATTATAAGTACTGGAGAGATAACTTTAAAGACACAAGAAGATGTGCACAGGTTATATGCAAACGCTGTGCCATTTTATAAGAAGGACTTGAGCCATAGGTGGGGGGATCCTGGAACCACCTCCCTGTGGGTACTGAGTGATGTCTCAGTACCCGCTGTGATGGCTATAGTAATATCTCTAGATTAGCACACAGTAGTATGTTTAATGAGCATAAAATTTCTTTCATTTCCTTCTGCTTTATCATTCTTAATATGCTATAAAACTAAGACATTCAGAGGATAGTTTTAAGACCTGAGTATTGACACTCCCTTTTAAAATGCATGGATATATATATTTCAGTTTTTTTAAAAAAGGTAGGATGATACAAAGGAGCTATTAACTCCTAGATATGAATTTAAATAAAGTTTAATTTTAGAATATTTTAATGTATTCTTGGCCTTCATCATTCAACAAATATTAGTAAAACATCTAAGTCTCATACATAGATTTTTAGGCCATGCTTTTGGTGAATTTATACTGTTGGGAATGGATATTTTAAAAGCCCAATGCTGCAGATAGAGCATCATTTTTGGTTGTAGTGAACTGTTCAAGCTTATTGGTCTCTGCATCTCAAGCAACAGGCCTGGAGATACTGTTGTCAATGGGCCAGGAGGTAATTGCTATAATGGGAGTTGGAGTCATTTCAACCATACTGTGAATTAGTGCACGATATTCCCTTGGAATGGGTTTCTCTTCCTCTGTTCCTCATCATTTTTTAAAAAAATCTTTTCTATTTGCAAACAATGTGAACTTCAAACCAAAAATGATCAAAAAATATAAACATATAGCATATGATCTAAACATATAAAGAAGGCCATATATAATTGTTAGGAGAAAAATTTAAGAGGAAGAAATAGCAATCATAAATATGTATGCAACAAATATGAGAGCACCAACTACATAAGACAAATGTTAATAGACATGAAAAATCAAATAAACAAAAACACAATTGCAATGGGAAACCTTAATACCCTATTATCACAAAGAAATAAATAAACTAGATAAAAATCCATCAAAGAAATAAGAGAACTGAATGAAACATGTGAAGAAATGGACTTGATAGATGTTTACAGCTGGATGTGGTGGCACATGCCTGTAATCCCAGCACTCAGGAGGCTGAGGCAGGAAAATCACTGAAAGTTCGAGATCAGCCTGAGCTAAAAAGTGAGTTCAAGGCCAGCTTGAACTGCACCGAGAAACCCTGTCTCAAAAAGACAAAAAAGAGAGAGAGAGAGAGAGAGAGAGACTTTCACAGAGTGTTCCACCCAGTAATATCAGAATGCACATTTTTCTCTGCTACACATGGAACATTCTCTAAAATAAACCATACACTAGCCCATAGAACATGCTTAAGTAAACGCAAAGGAATTGAAATTATCCCATGCATATTATCTGATCACAGTGCAATGAAATTGAAAGTGAATGATAAAAGAAATTATAAACACATGGAAATTAGCTAACACACTCATGAACAACCAATGGGTCACAGATGAATTTAAGGAAGAAATTAAACAATATTTCAATTAAATGAAAATGCAAATACAACATACCAGAAACTGGGATGCAATGAAATTTTATAGCAGTGAATTCTCACCAGGAAAACAGAATAAGCACAAATAATCACCTTCATGCTGCACCTCAAGCTTCTAGAAAAGGAAGAGCAAGTCAAGTCCAAAGCTGATAGAAGGAAGGAAAATATAAAAATCAGAGTAGAAATTAATGAAATCAAGAGTAAAAAAATGATCCAAAGAATTAATGAATCAAAGAGTTGCTTCTTTGAAAGAATAAACAAAATCAATAAACCCCTAACCAACAGTATCAATGAAATTAAAGATGCAATTAAAAACTTACCAACAAAGAGCCTTTGATACCAAAACCAGAGAAAGACCCAACCAAAAAAGAGAACTCCAGGTCAAACTCTCTAATGAACATGGATGCAAAAATCCACCAAAAAATACTAGCAAACAGAATACAACAAATAATCAAGAAGATTATACACAGAGACCAAGTGGTATTCCTTCTAGGAATGCAGGGATGGTTTCACATATGAAAATCAATAAATGTATACAACACATCAACAGAGTTGAAGACAAAAATCACATGATCATCTCAATAAATGTAGAAGCTTTTGATAAAGCCCAACACTCATTCACAGTAAAAAAAAAAAAAAAACCCTAGAGAAAATCAGAATAATTGGTCTCTGCCTCAATCTGATAAAAGCCATCTGTGACAAACCAATAGCCAACATCATGTTAAATTGACAAAAACTGAAAACTTTCAACCTAAAATCAGGTACAAGAAAAGGATGTCCACTATCACCACCCCTATTCAATATAGCTCTGGAAACATTGCCCAGAGCAATTAGACAAGAGAGAGAAATAAAAGGAGTAAGGATAGGAAAGGAAGAAGTTAAGTTATCATTATTTGCAGATGACATGGTACTCTACATAAAGACCCCAAAAACTCCACCAAAAGACTACTAGAGTTAGTAAGCAAATTAAGCAGGATAGCTGGATACAAAGTTGACACTCAAAACTCAATAGCATTCCCATACAAGAATAACAAACTTACTGAGAAAGAAATTAGTGAAACAACATCTTTCATGATAGCACCAAAAAAGTGAAATACTTAGAAATCAATCCACCAAAGGAAGTAAAAGATCTATATATTGCAAATTACAGTACTCCAAAAAAGGAGACTAAGAGGCTATCAGAAAATGGGAAGATACCCCTTGCTCTGGATAGGAAGAACGAATAGAGTGAAAATGACCATTCTCCCAAAACTGCTATACAGATTTAATGAAAACCCAATCAAAATACCATTAGCATACCTCAATGATCTAGAGAAATCATTCCTAAAATTCATTTGGAAACAGAAGAGATCTAGGATAGCAAAGGCAATCCTGTGCAAAAAAGGCAAGGCAGGAGGCATCGCAATGCCTGATTTGAAATTATGCTACAAAGCTCCTGTGATAAAAATCATCATAGCACTGACAAAAAAACAGACCTGAGGGTCAGTGGAATAGATTAGAAGATGCAGGCGCAACTGCAAACACACTCAGCCACCTTATCTTTGACAGAGGGGTCAAGCATGTTCACTGGAAGAAAGATAGCCATCTTTAATAACTGGTGCTGAAAAACTTGGCTTTCCACATGCTGAAGACTAAAACTAGACCCATGTCTGTCACCATGCACTAAAGTCAAAATGATCAGAGATCTAAATATTAAATCATAAACACTAAATCTACTGGAAGACAAGGTAGGTAGAAGTCTTGAAAACATAGGGAGAGACAGAGAGTTCATGAACAAAACCCAAACTGCATGGAAAGTATTTCGAAGAGTCAACAAATGGGATATTCTCTTATTAAAAGTTTTTGCACATCAAAAACTCACCAACAGAGTGGGAAAAAATCCACAGAATGGGAAAAAATTGAGAGGCAAGACAAGATGGCAGAAAGGTAAACAGCAGGGTAAGCAGCCTCCCTGAAAGATACCATCCAGATATTGGAATATAGCAACATGTGGAAGACAAGATGGAGGGAGGCTGGTCCTCTGGACCCAGGAAGAATCTAAAGTGAGAATTAAAACCCACAGAAAGAGTAAAAAGAAGCACTCAAACAAGGAGGGTGGTGGTTGGCGGCGCCTCTGCCTGGAGCAGGACCCACTCTGTGAAAGGAGTTGCTGGAACCTGAGGACGCGATTAAAGTGCTAAGGCCATGGCAGCGGTGGCAGTGGTGACCCTGGAGGCCTCTGCCCAGAGAGGTACCATTGGAGGAGAGTGGCAGTGGACAGGGGGAGCAGACCTGGAGGACTAAAACTGGCCAATGGTGAGTGCAGCAAACTCCAACCCCCTGCGAGGGACAGCGAGGGACTGGCAGCGATTTTGGGACCAAAACTGCTCCTACTTGGGCACAGTCCCACAGAAATTGCTACAACCAAGCCCCAGAGGGTCCCAGCGGGTGACTGGCTCAGTCTGGAGACCATGGCTCCACATGTGCCCTAGGAGTGATAGTGGAAGAATTGCACATAACCGGCCCAGATTCCCAGGCAGCGGCCCTGCCCCCATGCACTGTGCCAGACATTGGGGAGTGGAGGCGGACTGGGGAAAGGCAGCAGACAGTGCTGTAACAGCACACCCAGTGGTAACCATCAGATATCCACAATCAGCACTGCCTAGAAGAACCAGTCTAACTTTAAGAAATTACAAGATCCCCAGTACTCATTTGTCCAGAACAACCCAGGAATATGTCAAGACAAAGAAGCAAAAGGCAGTCTCTGGCCTCCAATCCAAGCAGAACAAATCCAGGAGAAGCAAATGCAGAAGAGGTCAGGAGTCCCACAACTAAAATCTCTGAGGTGATGACAACTGAAGTAAAGAAACAACTTCATGAGGCTATAAAAGAAACTAGAACTGAAATACTAACTCAACTAAAAGAAGAAATGAAAAACATAATAAAAGAATTGCTAGACATCTCTAAAGGAGACATAGATGAAAAAATGGAGCATAGAAAAATGAGGGAAACCTGGAATGAACAACACAAAAAAGATTTAGAATACATGAAACAGACTCAAAGAGATTACCAGGAAATCAAAGACTCCAATGAAAGTTGGCAAAACCACCTGAAGAAAACTAAAGATAGACTTTCAAACCTAGAAGACAGGTTTGAAGCTTGTGATCATGAAAGGAAAGATCTCTTAAAAATAACAAGGAACCTGAAAGTAACAATACAATGGCTGCATGACAACCCAAAGAAACATAACTTAAGAATAAAAGGTGTGAGTGAAAAAGCACGGGTCAATACAAATCAAATTAGCAGCCTATTTACAGAAATAATTTCAGAAAACTTTCTAAGCATGGGAACAGGAAATGACTTTCAGATAAGTGAAGCATATAGAACTCCAGCTAACATAACCAAAATATACCTACACCCAGACATATAATAATCAAGATCCCAGAAATTCAACACAAAAACAGAATATTACAAGCTATTAGAGAAAAAAAAACAGATCACCGAAAAAGGAAAACCCATCAGAATCACAACAGACTTCTCAACACAAACCATCAGGTCCAGAAGAGCTTGGAGTGAAGTATTTCAAGCCCTGAAAGAAAACAACTTCCAACCCAGATTGATGTACCCTGCAAAACTGTCTTTCAAAATCAACGGAGAAACAAGATACTTCCATGACAAAGAACAACTAAAGGAATTTATGACAACCAAGCCAACCCTACAAAGAATACTGAAGGACATTTTAGAGAGAGGAAAAAAATCCACAGCTCTAGAAACAGCAGCAGAGGGATATCACCGAGTGGGGCAGACAATTGAATAATCCATCATCAGGATTTGAGTCCAGTATTGTTTTCAATGAGTTGTTTAGTTTGATCTCATTCTACCTCAACCTGCCTAATTTTATTATATATGATGACATAGATAGCTACTTCAAAGATAACAAAATAGGACCGGGAGTTTGACTCAGTGACTTACGTGCCTATCAGGCAGGCACAAGGTTGTGAGTTCAATCCCTGGTGCCACAAAAAAAAAAAAAAAAATAGAATCCAAAGATAATAAAATATATTAGGGTAGCATTTATTGACATTTGATCACCTTGTTTTGAAACCCTGTATTGCTTTCATTGTTCTGTTTTGAGTGATTTTAACCTATTTTGGTTTGTTTGATTCCATTATAACAGATGATATAGGCAACTGCTTAGAAAATAATATGAGGCATTATAGAAATCAACATTGTATTACTATGTATTGCTTCCATTGTTTTATCTGTTATTGGTTTTATTCTGTACTATTTTGTTTGATTATATTAGTTCCGATGGTATGGGCAGTTATTTTGAAGATAACAAGAGGTATTACAAGGGGAAAGGAGGAAAGAAGAAAGGGAAAAGGAAAAAGACAAAGATTTATATGAGGGTATATGGAAGATGGTTAAAATGACTACACTACTAAATGCATTAACTACTGAGAGAGAACAGTTGATACTCAAATGATTAGATCAATTTTACATGTCTATATATGTCAATCTGAGCAACCCCTTTGAAGGTAACAATATACAATGCTACAACCACTGCCAAATTCCCATCATCTCATTTTGTAAACCTATAATGTTACAGTATCAGATTTGTTGTTGTTGTTGGTTGGTCCCTTTAGCTTTTTGTTTCTCTTTTCTGTGACCATTGTTATTTTTTATTGGTTCTATTCTGAACTGTTTTGTTTGATTATATTTGGCCTGATGATACAGGCAGTTATTTTAAAGACAGCAAGAGGTATTCTAAGGGGAAAGGAGGAAAGAAGGAAGGGAAAAGGAAAAAGACATAAACTTATAAATAGGTATACATAGGATAGTTAAAATAACTATATTACTAAATGCATTAGCTATTGAAAAGAGCAGTTAATACTCATATGATTAGATCAATTTTACATGTCTATATCTGTTAATCTGAACAACCCCTTTGAAGGTAATGATATGCAGTATTACAACTACTGTCAAATTCCAATCATCTCATTTTGTAAACCTATAATGTTATCATATCGGATTTGTTGTTGTTGTTTGTTTGTCTGTTTTGCTTTTTGTTTCTCTTTTCTGTGTCCATTTTCTCTTAAATAAAAAAAAAGAATGGGAAAAAATTTTAGCCAGCTGTCCCTCAGACTAAGAACTTCTATTTAGAACACATAAAGAATTGAAAAAATCAGTCCCCCTAAATTCAAAAACCCAATTCAAAAACAGGTATCCAAGATGAATACACACATCTCAGATGAATAATTACGAATGGCAAATAAATATATGAAAAAATGTTCAACATCACTAGTCATTCAAGAAATGCAAATTTAAACAACACTCAGATTCTACCTCACTTCAGAAAAAGTGGCTATCATCAAGAAATCAACCAATAACCAAAGCTGGCAAAGATGTGGGGAAAAAAGAACACTTCACTGTTGGTAGGATTGTACACTGGGACAATCACTATGGAAATCAGTGTGATGATTCCTAAAAAACCCAGGCTTGGAGGTCCCAGTCCATCCAGCTATTCCCCTTCTGGGTATTTACCCAGAAGAATTGAAAACATCATATCACAGCAATATATGTGCACCCATATTTATAGAAGCACAATTTGTGATAGCTAAATGTTGGAAAAAATTCATATGCCCATCAATCGAGGAAAAAATAAAAAAGATCTGGTTTTGTATACAGTGAAGTACTACTCAGCTATAAACAAGGATTAACTCCAGGCTTTTATAGGTAAATGCATGCATACTCTTAAGTGTAGCAAATCAGACTTTCATATGTAAACATCATATTGTCTCCCTAGTATAAAAAAGTGAAAGAGTAAATAAGATCCAAAACGTACAGTAGATATTATGAAAGTGAAAAAAGAAGAAACTGCTCAAAAGGAAAGAACAACTGGGATGGGGGAAAATGAGAAAAGAAACAAAGGGAAAAAATACATATGTGTATATATATACATATATATGTATATATAATAGACAACTATACTATTAGTCTCTGTTAGTTCATCAAAAAGAACAGTTTATGCTTTCATTGTTGATCATTTTTTCATGCCTTTATCTTGTAATCTGAGCAACTACTTTGAAGATAACAATATATGATATATTAACCAATGTTAATGTACAATTTTTGAAATTCTGTATTATCATTTTTATTCTTTTTTCATTTTAAAATAAAAAATCTTTCCTCAGGTGGTCCTCTATTCCCTTCCTCTGCCATATTTTGTTTGTTTGTTTGTTTGTTTTTGTTACCAGGGCTCGAACTCACTCTCACCAGGCAGGCGCTTGTGCCTCTGAGGTATATGCCCAGACCCTTCCACCATAATCTTATCTAGTTTAGTCTCATTTAAACACCCAACCTGCTTCTTCACAGCACTATCACTGGAAAGCAATTGCTGATTTCATGGTCTGAGTTTCCACAATAATAAAGATCCTTGTGATCAAAACCATGCTTACCCATCCAGCCAATTGCAAAGCCCAATACAATGCTTGGTGTATAGCAGACACAAAAAGGTAAAAAGGAAGGAGCAAATGAGGAAATAATACAATAAACTAAACCTCATTAGTTCCCTCTTACCCTTAGACCTTATGTTTTCGGAACTAAGTGGATGCTTGAAATCAAAGACAATACCGAACTCCACAGACAGATAGATAGATGGATAGACAAACAGACACATGCATATATGTATGTTTCCTATACATAACACCTATGATAAAATTTAATTTATAAATTAGGCATACTAAAAATTTATAATAGAGAATAACAGAATAATTATAATATATAGTAATAAAACTTAAATGAATATATATCTCCCTCAAAATATTTTCTTCTACCATACTCATTGGTCTTGTGGTGATATGGGAGTACACAATGCCTACATGATGAGATAGAGGGAGGTAAATGAAGCAGGTGTTACTGACATAGCATTAGGCTGCTACCTAAGGGTTATTTGAGCACCAGCCCAGTAATACCAGGACAGCTGATCTGATAACCAAGATGGCTACAAAGTGAATAGCATATAGTCAGTATATACAGCATGGATAAGCTGGACAAAGAGATGATTCACTTTCCGATAGGGTGAACTGGAACAGTGTGAAAGTTTTTAATAGCCTTTTTTTAATTTTAAAACAAAAAAAAGAATAAAAATGATGATACAGAATTTCAAAATGAAATCATAGGATATTAGCACTGGTTAATATATCACATATTGTTATCTTCAAAGTAGTTGCTCAGAATACAAGGCATAAGCATGAAAAAAATGATCAAACAATTGAACAATGAAAGTAAAAACTATTCTTTTTGATGAACTAACAGAGATTAGTACTACAGTTATCTATCATATATATATATATATTATTTAATCTTTTTCCTTCTTTTATTCTCCTTTCCCCGTCCCAGTTGTTCTTTCCTTTTGAGCAGTTTCTTTCTCTTAAACTTTCACAATATCTATTGTGCATTTTAGATCTTATTTACTCTTTCACTTTTTTACACTAGGAAGACAGTGTGTTATTTACACATGCCAGTATGATTTGTTTTGCATATCAGTATGGTCTCAAGTTGTATTCATTTACTTTAAAAAGCCTCAAGTTTATCCTTCTTTATAACTGAGTAATTTTTTGTATAAAAATGCCACATTGTTTTCATCCATTCCATGATTGCTGGGGATATGAGATTTTCCAAAATTTAGCTATCACAAATTGTGATAAACATGTGTGCACATATATTGCTGTGGTAAGATGTTTTCAATTCTTATGGGAAAATACACAGAAGGGGAACAACTGGAAAGAATAGGATCTCCAGTCCTAGTATTTTGAGGAATCTCCATGCCAATTTCCACAGCAGTTGTACAAGTCTGCACCCCCACCAACAGTGGAGAAGGGTTCCTTTTTCTCCTCAGTCTTGCCAGCATTTATTATTGGTTGATTTCTTGATGATAGCCATTCTTTCTGGAGTGAGATGGAATCTCAGTGTCATTTCAATTTGCATTTCTCAAATGATCAGTGATGTTGAACATTTTTCATATATTTATTTGCCATTTGTATTTCTTCATCTACTAATTTTTCACATGCCCATTTTTGGATTGAGTCTTTGAATTTGTGGGACCTGATTGTGAAATATTATTACAGTACTCATGATGGCACATAATGTAAAACTTATTAATTATTTATTTCAATCATTTTCTACTTAAAGTTTTTAGACTGTGTCTCCAGGTAGCTGAAACATAGAGAATGAAACTACAGATACAGGGAGACTACTGTACATTGATGTATAAATGCATAATTCATATATATGTATAAATACATTAATATATAAACACATATATACTTGAGTCTATTATGAGGATATATGCATTTATACAGAACAGTATAGAACACTAATAAAGCATGTGCTCAAATTCTAGTAGCAGATAGTACTATAATTTATGATGCTATAAAGTTTTATAGGCCTAAAAATTCCCAGTAATGAGTTCTTCATAGGAAGATTGTAACTAATCCAGCAGGACAGGCCCCAGATGTGTCTACAAAGTGT
>RJWM01027570.1:0-26667 GCA_004363535.1 Dasyprocta punctata
GGTAAAGAAATGAAATGCTGAATGTTTATTTTCAATGAATTGGTTAAAAACATTGTCATGTTTACCTATAAATATTTGGAAAGGATTTTATTTATATTTTTCAAGGCATGATTTCCCAGAGACTTAAATTTTTGTTTCTTGTTTTGTTTCTGATTTGGGATAGATACATTTTGAAAAGTTTAAAATGGTAAAGTTTACAAGCATTTGTGGTTTAAGTTATGCTGCCAAGACATATCAAAAGAGTACTTAACTGTAAATTCCTGTCATTTGGTCAGTCCAAGTGTGTTTGGCCTCAACACAAGCCACTAATTCAAATCAGTTCCATCAGAACCCTATAATTATGTGTCTAAAAGTAAAATAAAACTTGGATTCTATGATTGTAAGTTAAAAGATTGCTGAAGTAATACAAACATTTGATATAGCCATTGGGCACAGCTGCAGCATTTATCTAACATGACTCAGAATGTTGCCCAAGGAGCATGATCTCTGCATTTTGTAGAACACATACAGTTGGTTCAGTTGCCTAGTCCAACTCCAGAGCTATATCTTGCTAAAGAAAATGATGCCATCTATAGGAATGACTGACCGTATAACTTGCATGATCTTTATTCACTTCATACTTTTAGTCTAGCAAATGGAGGTGTCAGATGGTCATTAGATAGTGTGTAACAGAGTGAACGTCAGTCATTCTCCTGGCCTTGTCACTCTGTTAGATTCTAGAGGTAAAAGCCAGTATTCAATGCATGGGAAAGTGGATTAATGTTTATTTGAAAGTTGAGAGTGCTCTAACAGTTTTAATAGTTCATGTAAGGACTTGTCTAAACTACTGTAAGTTTCTTATGTCAAGATTTCATACATAGTCATAAAACCCACGTTTTGTGAGAGCTTTGTCATGTGGAGATCTCTTCTCTTTTGATGATGATTTGCTCTGTCCTTACGCCTTCTCAGTGTTCGCTTCACCGTGGTCAGTGACCCTGCAGAAGATGAGCAAGATCTGGAGTGCGAGGACATAGGCGTTGCCCATGTCGACCTCACAGACTTGTTTCGGGAAGGGAGAGACATCATCGAGCAAAATATTGATGGTATGAGTGGAAGTATTGCTCAATTTGTACAACCAACAATTGCTAAAGTCAGAACTCTTTATTAAAACCTGCTTTTCGCTGGCCCCAAGGGAGTTGAGTCACACATTAGTGGAATCCTTCACAGTTCCAGCTAACTTCTGTTAAAGCTGGAAGCCTCTCCCCCATTCCCTCCCCTGTCTTCTCCCTCTGCCTTTCCTTGAACTGATGGAAATTTTAAAATAATTAATAGAGTTTCACAAGGAATTACGCATTTTTTAGAATTGGTGGGGGGTGGAAATTTTTTTAGATGTTTTTGTCTCATTTCAGCACAGGCACTTCACCTTCAGCATGTTATTCTGAGTGACTATTGCAGTATCTTTTGCATGGCTTCTTGTTAATTCATTGCTACAATGCAGTGATGTAGCCACTCAAGTGACGGGATAGTTTGGGTCTCACATTTCCCACCAGGACGTCAGAAGTAGGGAATTCCTGAAAAAAAAAGTGCTGTGTTAAATTTTTATTTTACCAGGTGTGACTCCAAGGAATGCTTAATTTCTACATTCTGTCCCTGTATAACATATTTAGAACATGCTGATAGAATTATATTTTCTGAATCAGACTTTTTACAATCATAATCAGAATACAATATGGGCTATATGCATTAAACAGAGGACATGCCTATTTCCAATCTCATTTGTTAAATTAGCAGAGTCATCTCTGTAAAGATGTCTGTGGCTTATTCACATTTATTCATGCATCAACAAAAACTTCCATTGAACACCTCTTAAGTTCTTATATTACTTATACTGGATCTGTGTCAAATGCTCAAATGTCAGTAGCAAGCCAAATAAATGACCAAATTGGACCAAATAACCAAACTAGAAAATCTTTTTAAAGTATCTCTAACCTTGTGGCAACATTGATTTATATAAAAGAAAAATATGAATATATTAAGTATTGATCTAAATGCTATTAAAAGCCAAGCCTGGCAGTACACACTTGTAATCCCAGCACTCTGGAAGGCTGAGGCATGAGGGTTGCAAGTCTGAGCCCAGCCTGGGCAATTTAGCAACTTCACAAGACCCTGTCTCAAAATTAAAAAATGAAGAAAGGAATGAGGATATAGCTCAGTACAAAAACCCTTGGTTCATTCCCCAGTACCACAATTGTTTTTAAAGCCCTATTAAAAATTCCCAGGACCAAGAGAACCTGATAAAAATAAGCAAAATTATCTCCATTGTATATTCTTGCTCTTTTTTTTTTTTCTTTTCTTTTCTTTTCATCTGTCAGTTCTGGTTAGCAACCAATCTTCTTTTCCCATGAGACCACAAGTAACCACATAGGCTGACATACTCAGCTATTATGGCTGGGAATTATATTTCAGAAATGAGTCAAAAGATTAGGCACTGATCATGGCAGGATGTTAATTCTTTATTACTTGGCACTTAAAAGGGAACAGTCCCAAAGGAGAGGTAACGACCCAGAGGAATGAGCTGGGCACCATTTTGCCATTTTACTTTTCCCATTATTCATTTCTAGGTTTTTGTATACCAAGTTTCATTTGATGGCACCCTTTTAACACACAGACCTGGGTACAGTGGCCTATACTTTTAATTACTCAGGAGGCTAAGGTAGAATTGCTTAAACCCAAAAATCTGAGGCCAGCCTGGGCAACATAGTGAGACCCCCATCTCTTTGAACACACACACACAAGCATATATATTATTTTCAGTTCAAGGAAAACCACAAGTAATAGGAACAGGAAACTACAAAGACTCATAGAAACTATCAGACTTACAGAGTCCAGGATGCTGGTCTCGAGTCACTAGCAAGTACCTCTGTCCACAGGGGGCTGGTGTCTCAGGTGTGGATGGGCCTCCTGCCCAGGCCACCTTGCAGAGGACCCTGGGCTTCAGTCAGGTAGTGGGACATCATTCTCTCAAGAAAACTCCATACACACTCAAAAAAGTTTAAGGACCTTCAAAGCCAATCTGTAGACTTTAAGATTTCCACATGTGCCATTTTAACTGTTCCTAATTTCACATAGAATCTATATAAATGGAATGTTTTATTTAGAAAGGTAAATAACCAATCCAAAATAAGGTGTTTACAGTAGTTTGTGTTCAGAAATTTGTTTTTAAACTTTTTATTTCTTGCTAGATTAGAAACTCAGATTCATGTCAGAATCATTATCCCGTCATCTTTTCACTAGGTGAACTTCAGAATTAGATCACTAGTTTGAGCTCCATAAACAATACATATGTACAATGTATGTAAAATGTACAACTTCATGCATATATGACAAGGTTTACCTTTTTAAATCTCTGAGGTGCCAGTAGGTTTGGAGGCTTTCCAGAGCTATTTTAATTTCAGCTAGCCTATGTCAAGAAACATCAAATGACCAATACTAACACTTTCATGATATTTTCTCCCAGTTTTTGATGTACGAGCAGATGGTGAAAGTATTGGCAAGCTCAGGGTAACTGTTGAAGCTCTCCGTGCCCTACAGTCTGTCTACGAGCAGTACAGAGAGGACTTGGAGGCTTGAAAGAAACTCCTTCAGAGGCATCTCCTATGGTACTTCTAAGTAAATGCACACAAGAAAGCTCCTCCATGAGAGCTTGTGTAATTACTCTGGTGTATGTAATCTATAATTCATGGAGTACTGGGAGTGGGAGACCTGGGTTTGAAATGTTCAAGTTTTGTATAGTTTTTCATTTGTTTATTTTTCTATTCCCTCCTTCCCATGACTGCTACCCCTCGGGCCTCGAGTTCCCCACAATGAGCAATACCTTCTCAATAATTTATACCTACATGGTAGCAGGAGAAAGCCTATTTGCATTTTCAACATTTTCTTATGAAGAACTGAAATGCAATTCCCATTTTTATTTTTAATAAGCAAAAGCATAAATCTTAGAAAACCTATGAAAAAGAAATACTTTTATGTTATCCCTAATCGTCCCACTAAATGGAATCCCTATGATTAGCCTCATTAAGAGTTTTATACTGTGAAGATTTTATTAGAAGCAATATATGAAAATTACTTGGATTAATGTGTTAATCTTCCTCTTTAAAATGCTAATATCCATTTTATGCACATTAAAGCTCAGTATGCATTTTCTTTGATGCATGCAGTTTCTATCAATTAAATATAAAGAAGAAGACGTGGCATCAACTTATTAAATTACTGCAAGTTTTTTGTTTTTCTTAAAAATTATAGAACTTCTTGTTTGTATTTTCATGTATTTGTAATGCCAGTATGGGGGGATGTGTGTATATGAAGAGGGATAGATACATGATAGGTTTGAAATTTACACTTTGAAAACTTAGCATAGGATATAGAAAAAAATATTTAAAACATGACTCAAATTCTGATACGCTTAGTTAGGCTTGAAAGGAGTATCTTTTTTTATCATTTTTTAAAAATTTACATCAACCTTATACAGTGCTGGGTGTATCTGGATAACCAGAGCCTCAAAAAACAGCTCAGAAAGTTAATTTTCTAGCTTTTACTCAATCTCACTGAAGGATTTAATTGATATTTTTAATGGAGCTGTGAATCAGTGCTGCAAAGGAATTGTCTCTAGAGGTCCAGGATATAATGCATTTCATTTTTTAATTTACTTTTTTATTTGTCATTCTCTTCAAAGGATTTTTATAGGCTGTGGGTTTTCACTGTTTGCAAACAGGCTATGTTCCTTCTTAAGCATATGTAAAGTATTCAGGGAGATAAGTAATTTATTAAAATCTACCTAATTTGCCGTGATATATTAAATCTCTGCTTCAGTGATCACAGACCATTTCATTTAGAGAATTAGGCATTCCCTCTTTGTGTGATTAAAGCTCTGGAAAATGAGTTCTTTGCTCCTATTTGTGAACATTCAAAGCCTGCTAATGGCAAGAAGATGGAATAGATTATGAGACAATTCATTACAGTTCAACAGAAAAAAAAAGCAGCTATAATGCAAAAATGCAAGTATGAATATCTGCATATAGTTTAAACCATCTGTGCTCTAATGGCTTCAATAATGACTCTCGTCTTTTGGAGGCTTTGAAATGACATCCGTACAATATTAATTTGTTGATGTACATTGTGGGACCAATAGAGTATGATCTGACCGCAGAAATCTATAAATTCTGTCTGTACTATTGGGCCTTTCCGTCCTGGGGCCTGCCATCTTGAGGAGAATCTTGCTCTCATCAAACTCTGCAAATTTTCATAACAACTCAGTCTTCTGGAACTTTGTGGAGACCACAAACATCTGCAGACAAAACCTCTCCAATCCTAGTAAACAACCACATGTTCGCTGTCACTTCAGCTGGCTCTGAGCTCATCTTTTTGGCCTGTCTTTCTAGCTTTCTTTGGCTTTCTGCAGTTACAGTGTCATTAAGGCCCATAATATTCCCTGCAGTAATTTAAAACAGCCAGATTATACCCTGGGATTAACTGAGTGGTTTTTGAGACATTTATTGTGGTATTCTCCCAGGAGGTTTGTATTATTGTTTTAAAACGTTACATCCCAAACTAAATACACTTTCTGCAGGAAGAAGAACTGGATTGCGCTGACTTCTTAGGATCTTTAAGTGGAAAGGGAAAGTTTTTATTAGGAAATTTCTGGGAGCTACTCAACTGCATAGAACAAATACCTCAAATAAGATTAGAAAATTAGCCATGTTTCCATCACATTCATGTTTACTATATTAAAGCTTCCTTTTCTAATTTTAAAACACTTTCAGATTTTGTCAGATTTTCACAACACTCATTTTCGCACATAATGGCTACTGACACATTTTCAAGTGTGTGAACAGTATTGCGTGCTCTCACGTGCAAGTCGATTGGGATATTCCTTTGTTTTGTCTTGTGTTAATCAGAGTACAGTTAGAAGTTCCCCACCTTTTGGATTAAAGAGGGATGCTCTTCTCTCAGTGTACCACGCTTGACCTACTACACCTGGTGGGGCACAGGAGCTGCCACAGTGGCCTTGCCACATGAGGACACCAGTCGAAGGTGAGGCTCGGGCAGCCGATGCCTCTCACTGTGACTGTTCACGGTATACTTAGCACTTCAGAAAGCTGTAATGATTTAGTTTGGAAGTATAAATAGAGATGTGTTGTGCTGTGTGGGACAGTGCATTTTACATGGTTTTGTTCTAGGTTTGTTTGTTTGTTTGTTTTGTCTACTGTAGTAGAAATGTCAAAGTCCCAGCCACTGTTGTGAGAAGCAGTTGACAAAAATAAGTTTTATGGTTCACAGCGTGGTTGACGTAGAGCACGTCTCTCTTCACTCTCAGTTTCAACAGGCTTTCTAAATCATCGTGGTTTATTGCCATTTAACTCAAATTAGTTTTTAAAGAATACATAAAGAATATGTTTAATCAAATAAAGAAAGGCCACATTGAAATCCTGCTGTCCCTGCCATTTATCTGTTACCACAAAACACAAAAATGTCTACGTGTTAGGAAGAAGCGTGGGCTGAGACGTGGTCACGTGACTTGGAAGGCTCTGCATGCGCCCACGCTCCCACCACAGAGCGTAAATCACCTTAGTAATCTTACACCAAGCGCCGTGACAATGAAAACCAGTTCCTACACATGTTCTAACAAGAATCTGATTAACATTTTTGTGGATATGGAAAATAACTTTTTTTAGTCAGACTGGCACTGTTGCCGAATTTAGAACGATTTCCTTATGTACTAAATAGCAAAATGTGGATCATGTCTGTGAACAAATAGAATAAAATGTCATCTTTCTGTGATACCAAACAACTGAGGGAGAGCTTTGGGGATGTAAAAGTTTCAAATGATTGACAATATCTGGATGATATTCATCGCCAGCAATGAGAGTACATTGTAATAAGTTACTCGTGCCTGAAGTCCTCTGACTACCTTAACAAAGAAAAACTAAACCCATGATTTATTATACGTTGGGCAACGTGCCTAATTAAATCCATGAATGGGAGCAAACACAGCTTTACATCCCCTTTGTTCAGAACAAAAACAACCTCCAGGTCAACCAAAAAGCGAAAAAATATCAAAGCAATAGAAACAAGTGTTTTACAAACTAAAAATACAGAATTAGAAAGCATCTCCTCATGCTAATCTCTTTTATCTTGCAAGCTAGAATTTTCACTTTCATTTCAAAGCACCACCAGTGGACTGCACCTCACAGTCTGACCTCCTGGAAGTTTGGGCCCATGTTACACTATTGGCTTCCTTCTGCTTCTGCCCTTCCTTTTCCACACGACATTCACTGAGGTGTGAAGCCTGTTTCTCCTACAGGCATTGGTGAGTGAAGTCTGGACTCCTAGACAGAATATGACCTTTTCAGAGACAGATGCCTTCTGTATCTCCCTCTTCTCGATCTACAGAGACGCACGCTCACATCCCTGTAGCAGCATTACTTCAGTCTTCACTGGACACCATTAGTTTTCTTTTTAAATAATATTTAGCATCTTGATTTTCTTCTTTCTATCATCTAATCTGTTAACACCTGTTTTCAGCTGAACATCCCCCATCTGTCTATTTTTCTCATTTTTAAAGTTAATCAGAGTACATTTCCTTCTCTTTGTGTGTGTGTGTGTGTGTGTGTATTCTGTGGTGGTAAGGATCAAACCCAGAACCTTATACATGCATATCAAGTGTTTTATTAGTGAACTATCCCTCTAGTACTTCTCTTCCTTTTTATCACTTACTTAAGTAAGTGGTGCTTACAACCACTTACTTAAGTGCCAGCATCTAGCCAAGCATTCGGATACACACCTATAGTCCCAGTATTTGGGAGGCTGAGGCAGAAGGATGGTGAACTGAAGACCAGCTTGAGCTGTATAGCAAGAACCTGTCTCAAAAAAAAAAAAAAAGAGATACTAGCATTTGTGACAGGTCCAGGTCTGTGACAGGCTTTGCCAAAACATTCCTTTGTGTTAAGACATCTTTCTTTTTTAAAATTTCTATTCTTTGAGACAAGGTGTTGCTCAGCTGCCCAAACTTATCTTCATGCAGCCATCCTCCTGCCTTAGCTTCCCAAGCAGCTGAGATTACAGGCATGTGCCACCACACCAGGCTGCGATGTGACTTAATGTAACATGATGGGGCACTCATACCCATTACAAAACGGGAAATACAAGCGAATTTTTGTGTCTTTGTTTTTTGTGTCTTTTTACAAGTCACAGAGCCAGGACCTCAAAAAGCTCTCAGGAATCACTGGCAAAAAACTTACGCATAAGAAGTTTAGAAAAAAAAGACTTAAAGGAAATAGTTAAAGTCAGACTTTCTTATGCAGATGTGTTTTGCCATAGTTACACATTTTGTTTTGTTTTGTTGTTTCTTGAGACAGGATCTCACTATGTAGTTTGGACTGGTCTTAAACTCACTATGTAGCCCAGGCTGACTTAGAATTTATGGTGATCCTCCTGCCTCAGCCTCTTGAGTACTGGGAGTACAGTCATGTGCTACCATGCCAAACAGTGACACAGGTTATTAACAATAGGAAAAAATGAGAGAAATTTTAGAAAAAAACATGAGACTATACCTGTAACCTAGAGGCTGGGAAGAAAGAAGCTGTAAAGCAAGACAGACATCTGGAACACTAAGGTACAGTGACAGTTTTCATGTCACACTGTTAGAGTTCACAGTAGAAAACAAAGACCAAAGGGTGTTTTGTATTAAAAGAATCAAAAAGGTCAAAGATAATACGAATTTAAATACATAACCACCAAGGAGTATAGTCTCAAAATATCGCACACAAACTGACAACTGTAGAAAATATTATGGCTACATCAATTTCAGCAGTAGGTTCTAACTCACAGTGGGGGATAGATCAAAAACTTAAAGTCAAGATTTGCTAAGCCTGATTACTACACTCAAAGGGATATAGAATTCACATGGAGCAGTCAAAAAAAATCAACTGTGTACTCAACCTCAATTTCCTAAGAATTGTGATTTGTGTTCTAGACTGTATTTCTCTAAGCACAATGCAGTGAAGCCAAAAGACAGTAGCAAAAAGATAACTAGAACAAAGAATCATTTCTAAAAATTATGAATATGGGTTTATTTATAATTGACAAAAATTATATATATTTATGGGTATCTGATTATCCTGGCTTCTAGTAGGAAAAGAAATAACCTACTCCTGAAACGTAAGAGAGAGAAAATGGCACAAACTACTTTGTGTTTTGGTTGTAAAAACAAACACCAGTTCAGAAGCCCACACTAGAAGGCGAGCACAGCAAGGGTTGAGCGTAACAGAAAGAGTGTGGGGTGGACTCTAGTAATGGCAAAACTCAGGTCACACCAGTGCAGGTCCCCATAGAAGGAGAAGGGCCACGCTCCCGGGGAAACACCAAGAGCTGGTCTGAGGCCTGGTACCCATGTTTGGGTCTGGGTGTCTCCTGACGACTCAGGTACTACAGTCTTGGCCCCCAGCCTGGGGCACTCCTGGGAGGTGGCGGAACCTTTAGGGTGTGAAGCTAGCAGGAGGAAGTTAGGTCATTGGGGACATAACTTTGAAGAGACTATTGGGACCCTGGTCCTTCCTGTCTCTGCTTTGCAGCTGCCACAAAGTCAACACACTCCCCACCATCATGCCACATGTCACCACAGGCCCAAAGCAACAGGACAGAAGATCCATGGACTAAAGCCATAAGCCACACGAAATCTTTCCTCCTTTTAAATTGTTTTGGGTATTTTGTCACACAGTGGGAAGCTGACTTTACACACTTGGTGACTCAGATCATTGGCTACTCTAGAAGTGAAAGGAAGGGGTTTCAGAGTGCCCAGGACCAGAGGTGGTAGCTTTGGAAAAGCACTTCTGCAACAGAAAGGGACATTTTGGAAGAGAGAGCTACCCCTTGGAGATGTGGTAGAGAAATAAAAGAAGGAAGTAACTGAAACCATGGGCCCCGGTGAAACAAGATAGTATCATTAGATAGAATCAATATCAATAAAAAGCATTTATTAAGAAACTGCACTTTTCTGTAGCAATAAAAGAGGAAACCAGTGAGCTAAGAAACTTGTAAATCACACAACCCTTTCCCACCCGTGTGATTGTCTGTCCTGGCTGGTCCAGGGAAATCCAGAATAGTTTTAATGGAAAACAAATCCTGCATTCATCTTCAATGAGAAAACAAAATGAAGAACAAAACTTTTCAGCTGTTGTCAATTATACTTAAATAACATTGGAAAGGAAAGAGGGAAAGGAGTAACTGTCCATTATAGCACTACCCAGCATTAGCCATTAACATCTAGTGTATTTGTTTTATGTTTGTTTTTTGGTTGGGTTGGGTTGGGTTGGGTTGGGTTGGGTTGGGTTGGGTTGGGTTTGAGACAGGGTCTCGCTCAGTAATTCAGGCTGGTCTTAAACTCACTGTGTACCCCAGGCTAGCCTAAACTCACAGCAATCCTCCTGCCTCAGTCTCCTAACTGCTGGGATTACAGGCATGTACCACCACACCCAGCTCATATCTTTTTTTGATGCATAAAATCTTTGAAATTAACACAAGTAACATGTGTCTGTACTTTCACTAAAATAATGATACAAGCCAGGCATGGTGGCACATGCCTATAATCCCAACCCTTGGAGGATGAGGTGGGAGAATCACAAGTTTGAGGTCAGCCTGGACTACACAGCTGTCTTAGCCACACTTTCTTTTTTGCTGAGGCATAATACCTGACACCTGCAATTTAAAAGAGGAGGAGTTTACTTTGGGTCACAGTTTGTAGAGGTTTCAGTCCACAGTCAACTGGCTCGAAGGCAGGATGGCATGGCAGAGGAAAGCTGCTGACATGACAGGCAGAAAGTAGTCAAGGGAAGAGCCAGAAAGGAGAAGTCTGGGTGAAGCCCACAGTGACCTACTCTTTCAGCCAGACCCATCTCCTAACAACAGGTCAGCTTTAATGCCTCTGTGATCCAGTCATCTCCCACAGGTCCTATCTGTGATCTTGTGAGGCTTTAGAGAAGCATCTGAATATAGACCACAATAATAGTGAGAACCTATTATCGGTATTATTCTATGGATGGTTAAAATCCTCTTGTGACATACCATCTCTAATCCAATCTGCTCCTTACCACCAGAGCTTACCGTTTTTTATGTGTACTGTACATATACATGTATCCACACTATGTATAAAGTTATTTAAGTAAATGTGAAACTATAGACATTGTTTATACAGTTGTTTTTTCACATAATTGTTTAAACACTGTTTTTAAAATGTACCCAGTGTTTCCAATTGCTATGATAAACTTGTCCTTGGTGGGAAAAAGAGAAATAGGATGGAATCTACCCCAGTAAAGAATCTGATAGTTTGAACTATCTTTCCTATTAAGAACAACTAGAAAAATTGGACTCTGTGTATACATATGTGTATATATGTAAATATTATTTAAAAACATCAAAATGCCCTCCAGTCACCTAGACTGTAGAAACTTGCAGAGTACAATATGATCAAGAAAAACCAGGAAGATGAGCCAGACACTAAGGCTCATTTTCCCCCAGAGGCATCTACAAATCTGAAAGAATGGATGAATGACTGAACAGAGCCTTCAGCAGACTTATGGTTCTCTTAGGGACAAAATTGGAATTCAGTACCCACCAAATTGTAGAGGTCAAGGTAAATGCCGTAGGCTTTGAATTGGGGTTTCCAAAAACTAAACCAGAAAGATAATGGTGACTTAGCAATAGTCTACCCAAGAACTCAAGCTGTTTTGAATCTTCGTAATCTCTGAATGGATTAAGGTAATTCAAGATTGCTAGAACCACTAACCTAAACATCTCTCAGGAACAAAGAGAAATCTCCTATAGAAGATATCCATGCTCTCAAGTTATTCCTGTATTTTTATATAACATTTTCAGTATATATTTAAAAATAATCAAGGAGACAAAATCATGTGACAGAAAACCAAGATGACAACAGACAAGTGAACCACTCATAAGTAATTTAAATAATGGAACTGTCATCTATGAATTTCAAAATAACAATGTTGGATATGTTCATAGATTTTCTGTTAAAATCATGAGAAATTTCACAAAGTCTTGGACATTTTTTAAATCCAAATGGAAATTTTATTAATTGAAATTACAATAACTGAAATAAAGAATTCACTGGATAAGGTTAAATCATACACAGATTAAGAAATAGTCAACTATAAAAAAAACTGCAGAAAATATCCCTTCTGATGGAAAGAAAATAAGAGATAAAAGAAGAGTTAAAAGACAGAATCATAGAAAATTAAACATTTTTTTTAAAGAGGAAAAACAATAAAAACAATGATACAGAATTTTAAAACAAAGTAATAGGAAATTAACAATGGTTAATATGTTGCATATTGTTGCCTTCAAAGTATTTGCTCAGGTTACAAGATATAGACATGCAAAATTGATCAAACAATATAAGCACAAACTGTTCTTCTCAATTAACTAATGGAAATTAGTAGTATAATTATCTTAGCTGTCTTATGTATATATATATATTTTTTTCCCCTTCTTTTCTCCTTTCCTCCATCCCAGTTGTTCTTTCCTTTTGAGCAATTTCTTTCCCTTTCACAGTGTCTATTGTACATTTTGGATCTTATTTATTCTTTCAGTTTCTTACACTAGGGAGACAATACAATATTTGCACATATAAATATTCTTGATGGCCCATGAGAAGAAAAGGAGAAAGATAAAACCAATATTCTAAGAAACAGTGGCAGAGAATTTTCCAAACTAGATATAAGGCACAGATTTTAAGAATGACTTAATCCAATGCACTCAAGATGGACAAGCACAAAGAAAATCATTTAAGACACATCGTAGAAAAAAAATACAAAAAAAAACCTCAAAAGCAGCTAGAGACAAGATCTTCAAAGAACAACTATACTAAAGTTAAACAGTGCTTTCTTAACAGAAACAGCAGAAAAATTAGGAAATAGTATGAGACACTTCTTGGACCCACATCTCATCTCCTTCCTTATATTTTGGCATTTGAGAGAAATTCTCAAGCAATGGGTCATGAGCTAGGTAGGGGATAATACACCCCATCTCCATCCCTCTAATAGGTCGTTGAGTCACATTGTACATAGCTATTGTGAGGACCTAGCAGGATCAAGCCACAGTCACTCCTAGAGGCGATCAACTCGATGCCACAGCTTTGCATTGCCTTTTCCATCTAATCACTTATTCCTCCCAGCCCCTCAGTCCTGTCTCCAGGATAATTTTTCCAGATAAGCCAGCTGCATATATGCCTTTGTTCAGTACTTGCTTTCAGGGAATCCACAGTCGGAAGACCCCTAGAGTGGACCCCAAAAGTAGGACATCAGGTTGAGACACAAAAGTACACTTAGTAATCATTTGTGTGTGTGTGTGTTTTTTAAAGATACTGTTTATCGTAAGTAGTGTTGATATGACGTGATGTGACACATTTTTAGTGATGGTGGGTTAAGTATGGGGTAGGGGAGAACTAATTATCAGTTACCTAGTTTTCTGGGTTTATATTATAATTCAATTTTTAAAGTTTGTTTTTTGTTTGTTTGAGACAGGGCCTTGTTATGTAACTCAGGCCAGCCTTGAACTCATTACATAGCCCTGGCTAGGCTCAAACTCATGGCAATCCTCCTGCTTCTGCCTCCCCGCAAGTGCTGGGATTACAGGTGCATGCCACTACAACTGGTTATTTTTTTAAGTTTAAATAAACCTTTTCAGTGGACAAAAAGCTCCAAAAGAAATAAAACCAGTCGCTGGGTATGGTGGTACATGCCTGTAATCCCAGCTACTCAGGAGGCTGAGGCAGGAGGATCACAAGTTTGCAGTCAGCCTGAGTAACTGCGAAGACCCTGCCTCAAAATAAAAATGGTAAGGGATATAGATCAGTCATAGAATGCTTGCCTAGCAGGCTCAGGGTTGAGGGATGAACAAGGCATTTATAAAGAAAATAAAGTTAAGTTGGCATTAAGTTTATCAAGAGCAATTTACAAAACAAGATAGTAATGAAACAATCTTATGAAATAACTCAAGAACCAAGGGATATCTTGTCTAACTCAACTATCCTTCTGATATCAGAGGTATAGAAAAATTAATGCAGTAAAATTCACTTATAAAATTATATTAAGCTGAACAATTCATAGCATTAAATTCATTTGAAATATTATATACTACTACCTCTATCTACTTCCAAAACTTTTCACTTGCTCCAAAATAAAACCCCCATCCCTCAACCCTTGACCAACCTGCATTTTATCTCTGAATTTATCTGTTCTGGATTTTAATTCAAATGGAATCACAATGATGTACAATCTGTTGTGTCTGACTTCTTCACTTAGTATAGTGCTTTCAAGATTCATCCACACTGTAGTATGTATTGGGCTTCATTCTTTCTATGACTGAATAACACTGATGTATGGCAATATTACAGTTTCTTAGCCATTATCAGTTGCTGGCTACTTGTGTTGTTTCTGCCTTTTGGCTATTGTGAATAATGCTGTAATGAAAGCTTGCATAAAAGGGTTCGTTTGAACACATGCTGTCCACTCTTGCAGATACATCTAGAAGTGGAATTGCTGAATCATGTCATAATTCTGTTTAACCTTTTGAGGAACTACCAAGTGGTTCACAATGGAATCATTTCACATCATTAGTAGTGTTTGAGTGTTTCGATTTCTCTACATCCTCGCAACACTCGCTAGTTCTGAGTATGAAACAGTCTCTCTCTCACTTTCTTGATGACTAAGGGAGCTTACCATCTCTTCATGTTCTTTATAAAAAATTTTAAACATGAGATAATTGGGGCAATATTGTACTGATGAGTCTTTTCTGAGGAATTTAGTAGAAGACAACCTTTATCCAAGCTAAAAGAGAATGAGAAAAGTGTTCAAAAGAATGTTGGGTTGGATTGACTATATTTAACTATAGAATTTAAGCAAACGAAAGGTGGGATTGAAGGTAGAAGACTGTAGTTGTTGCGTGTTCTGACAAAGTATAAATTGTGTGTGTCTGTGTGCGTGTGTGCATGTGTGTGTGTGTGTGTGTGTGTGAGAGAGAGAGAAAGAGAGAGAGAATTCAGGGGCACTGTCCCACTAAGCTATACCTCAGCCCTTTTTATTTTTTGTTTCAAGGTAGTTCACACTAAATTGCCCAGGAAAAAGTATGTATGATCCAAAATCTACAATAAATACTATGTAAGCGTAAAAAACTGCTCAAAGAGTAAAAGTAATTGGGAAGAGAAAAGGGAGAAAGAGGGAAGGGAAAAGGAAAAAGATATAAATCTGTATATATGTATATGTAAAATAACTAAAACGAACATACTGCTGAATGTATTAGTTATTGAGAAAGAACAGTTAATACTCATATGATTAGATCGATTTTACATGTCTATATCTGTTAATGTAAACAACCATTTTGAAGGTAACGATATGCAATATTGCAACCATTGTCAAGTTTCTATCATCCTGTTTTGTAAACCCATAATGTTACTGTTGTGCATTTGCTCTAGTCGTTTGTCTCTTTTGCTTTCTGTCTTTCTTATATGTGTCTTTTTTTCCTCTTAAATAAAAAATAAAAATAAAAAAATAAAAATAAATTGCCCAGGCTGGACTTCACCTTACAATATTCCTGTCTCAGCCTCACAAGTAACAGAATTACAAGCATGAGCCACCAAGCCACCTTTTTTTTTTAATTATTAGAAGAAAAGAGAAAAATAAATAGGAGAGTAGAATATGCTTTTAACATAAGCGAGTCAAAGTTATCACTTAGGGCAGGAAAACCATATAATAAAAGCCAAGTAAAGAAAAATGTCAGCATTATATATTAGTGGAAAGAGAACTACTGAAACAAAACCACAAATTACTCCAATTACCAAAAATTGCTTTTAAGTGAAAGAAGCAAAGAAAACAGGCTATAGAGTAAAGAATGCAAGACAAATATAACATACACAGTAAGTATAACATAAAATAATAGAACACAACTAAGCCCAGATCTTAATTTATAGTCATAAGTACATAAGATCTTAACCAATTTATGAAAAGAGAAAACATTTTCAGATTGGCTTACAAGGCAGAACTCACCCCTGTACTGTGAGGCACACTTCAAAAACAGAATCAGCAACACTATACCAGGCAAAGGCATGTAAAGAAAGCAGGGATTAGAAACTTTGTATCTGACAAAATGAAATTGATGGGTGGAAAAAAACTGCCTAATGAGACAAAGAACTCTTTATACTACTAAAGGCCATAATTCATGAAGAAGATCAGAGCAACAGTCTTCATAAAGAATAAGTATAGGAGACAAGAAGAGAAACACAGGGAAGCACAGTAATTTAAGGGGATTGTAAGATCTACTTCCATCCAAGAAAGGGAAAATAGGCCAAAGAAGAACAAAGAAAACACCAACAATACAATCCCAAGGTCGATCTTAAAATGTGTACATGGGGTGATCAAAAAGTACAATGATAGTTTAAATATTTTTCTAGTTTATTACAATGAAAGACACATTGCCTTCCCTATCAAAATGCTCCCCCCTTGTCCTGATTGCACTTACTCTATTCTTTCCATTTTCTGAAGCAGTTCTGGAAGTCCTCTTTTGTGAGTTTTTAATAAGGTGCAATGAAAGCTACGGGGAGTCATGCTGCAAAGTGCCTTCCAATTTCTGGAAAGGCAGGCTCATGAAAACGTTAGAGTTTATCTCCATTCAGTGGTGTGTCAGGAAACATTCCAGTGTGTCTCTTTTCCACCTAATTTGGCACTGTGTGACTTCCAGCTCTTCCCCCAGAGCAAAAATAACCATGAAAACTAAACGTTGTGAATCAAATTAGGATATCGTAGCAGCCATGACAGTGCAATTGAAGACACTTGCAAAAGAGGACTTCCACAACTGCTTTAGAAAGTGACAAGAACAATGTGATAAGTATGTTGGAAGCAAGGGGGAGTATTTTGAGAGGTCAGTGTCAGCATATCTTTTACTGTATTTTTTAAAATTTAAACATTCACTGTATTTTCTGATCACATTTCATATTGAATTCTCTTATCAAAGAGAACATATCTTATTTTGAAATACATGGAAAATTCATGGAAATTAGCCATATGTGAGGTCATCAAGAAAATAATAAATTCCTTTAACCGATTTATACTGGATCAAAATTTAATTTTTTTATGAAATTCATATATGTTACCTAGAAAAAGTCAAGGAACAAGAATTTGAAGAGAACGCATTTCATTATGTTCCAGTGTTATGGGCATTCCAAAAATGGATCACTAGGCATTGAAGGGTTAAGAAAAAATAAGTGTCTTGTCAGAATTCAATCAAACAAAAGGTGGAAGATCTGTGCAAATTTTAAAAAGTATCAACCAACTTTTCGGTCAAGATATATAAATTGAAATTGCACAATTTCTTTTAAACATAATGATTATGAAAATACATATCAGAATCTTTGAGAGATAATTAAAGGTTGAAAGAAATTGCCTAGATTAAATGTACAAATAAAACAGAAGGTAACACTAAATTACATATCTCTATCACAATCTGGGAAGAAACAAACAAGAAATCTAATGAAAATAGAGGGAAGAAAATAATAATGCTAAAACAGAAACTAAGTTTAAAAACCAAATAGTAGAACTAATGGCTAAGAGTGGCACAGCGCCTGCCCAGCAAGTGTAAGGTCCTCAATTGGATCCCCAGTACCAAAAAAAAAAAAGAAAAACTAATAGCTAAAATGATAATTATTGAAATAATCATCCAAATAGATCTAATCATTATAAAAAGGAGAAAACATTCATACAAATTAAAACACAGCAATGGGAGATTGACTGTTGAATCAGTACATTCTAAAATAGTATGTATCTAACTTGCAATTCTGTACAAATACCTTTAAAAGCCTAAATGAAATGGAGCCTAGGGAAGAGATAAAGTTTAAAATTCAATTTCCATTGGAACTGGAACCAGTGTTGCATACCTATAATCCCAGCGCTCTGGGTGGCTGAGACACAAGGATCATGAGTTCAAGCACAACCTGGGCAATTTAGCAATTTAGTGAGACCCTGTCTCAAAATTGAAAAAACAAAAAAACCAATTTCCATGTAAGATAAAATGATTAACAAGCTCAAAAAGCAACAGGAGCAGATGGCTTTAGAGGGGGATCCTAAAAGATCTTCAAAGAGATCATTTTAATGTGATTCAAACTGTTCCAGAGAAATAAAAAGAAGGAAAATTTTTTTGTGATGCACCAGGGATCGAACTCACAACCTCACACCTGCCAGGCAGGCACTTAAGCTGCTGAGCCAAACTCCCAGCTCTATAATTTTTAATGAAGTAAATATGTCATTGATTTGTAAGCCAAATAAACACTACCTACACATACACAATGGAAAACTATGTTATAGACTAATCTCACTTAAGAATATTGAAGCAAGCCGGGCGTGGTGGCGCACACCTTTAATCCCAGCACTCGGGAGGCTGAGATAGGCGGAGCGTTGTGAGTTCGAGGCCAGCTTGGGCTACAACGCAAGCGCAAGGCCGGCCTGAGCTACACAGTGCGACCCTGCCTCAAAAAACCAGGGCCCGGAGTTTGGCTCAGCGGCTTACGCGCCTGTCAGGCAGGCGCGAGGTTGTGAGCTCGATCCCCAGTGCCACAAAAAAAAAAAAAAAAAAAAGAATATTGAAGCAAAAAAATTCTAAGTAAATTAGTAGCAAGTACACTTGAACATCAAATTAAAAAATACAATTCATCGTGACTAAGAGGTGTTTATTTCAGGAATGCAAATGGTCAGATCTAGAAGCAGACTCAGATTCGTACAAGAAGTTGGCACAAGCTGGGCATGGTGGCACACGTGTTTAGTCCCATTACCTGGGAGGCTGAGGTAGGTGGAGCGTTGTGAGTTCAAGGCTGGCTGAGGTTACAACGTGAGCAAGGCCGGCCTGAACTACATAGTGTGACCCTGTCTCAAAAAACTGGGGCCAGGATTTTGGCTTAGTGGCTTAAGCACCTTGGCTTGGCAGGTGCAAGGTTGTGAGTTCGATCCCTGGTACCACAAAAAAAAAAAAAAACAGAAAACAAAAACAAGAAGTTGGCACATCAGAGATGATATCAAAGTAGTGAGGAGAAACAGACTACTCAATAATGGTTCTAGAATCACTGAAAGATATCTAGAAAAAAACAATTGCATCTGTATCTTATAACTCAAAATAAATTTTATAAAAATTTACATATATGCAAAGAAGGAAACTAGAGCACTAGAAGTAAAAGCACCAGAAACCAAAAAAAATTACAGTATCAAGTGATAATTGCCTATACAGGATACAAAATCAAGGAGCTATGCAGCTGGCATAAATTTGACTGTACAAATGAAAATTTCCTCATGGCAAAAAAGATATAAATCAAAAGATAAGTTAAAAACTTAGAAAAATATTTGATAAAAATGGGGCAAAACTAATGTTTTTAATACATAAAGAGATCTTAAAAAGACTAACAATCTACAGAAAAAAAAGGGTAAAGGATATGAAAACCCAGTAACAGAAAATTCAAATGACTTTATGGTGCGTATATGATATTAATATTATCAAACAGGCCATACTGATTGATAATATTAAATATGGAAAAAATGCTGGGCTGTGGTGGCACATGCCTATAATCCCAGCACTCTGAAAAGCTGAAGCAGAAAGGTTACAAAATTAAGCCCAGCCTGGGCAACTTAATGAGAATCTGTCTCAAAGAATAAAAAGGCTGGGGATATAGCTTACTCAGTACAAAGACCCTAGATTTAATCCCCAGTTCCCCACAAAAAAAAAAAGAAACTTTCTCAAAATTTAAAAAATAAAAATTCAATCCACAGTGATACCTAGTTTTCAATTACCTAAATAACGGGATTTAAAATGTTATAATACATGGCATTTATAGAGCTGTGTGCATGCATTGCTAGTGGGAAGAGTCTCCCTACAAACACTATGGAGACCAACTTTCAACTTTATAAAAATGTAAAATGCACTCATCTTTTAATCAACAATTTCACTTATAAGAATCCACATCAAAGGTGTATTTGCAAAAGTAAAAAATGTTGTATGCACAAGGTCATTTAGAATTTTTTTTTAAAAAGTAAAAATTGAAAACTACTTATCCAATAGGGAAATCATCCAATACATCATGTAAGTCATGAGACTGAATAATGTGCAGTTTTTTAAAACATGCAACCTGAAATGTGCTGATATAGAATAGTCACTAGCATTCATTTGTGTCTGCTTGGTTTGTGGTTTAAAACAACAGAATTTTATTCTTTCACAGCTCTGGATGCTAGCAGTCCTAAGTCAGAGTCAGTGGGCCCATCTTCCCTCTGAATTCTCCAGAGAAGGATCTATCCCCTGCCTCTGTCCTAGCTTCTGGTGGTGGCTGGTAAGTTCTTGGCCTCCACTGCTTTCTACACCCATCACTTCAGTCTGCCTCCATCTTTACAGAGCATTCTCCTCTCTGTGTCTTTAAAGTATATTTGTAAATGAAAAAGTAAGGTAAAGATTAATATAGGGTGTGTGCAATAAATTATGCTAAAGTACATATATGTGTGGACTTGAACATAAATATATTTGGAAGCATACCAAAAGTTGCTAAATCGTAGCTTCTAGGAAAGAGAACTGAGCTAGGTGAAGAAATAGAAGGGAAATGTTTTACTGTATTTAAAACTGCTTTGTATCTTATTTGACCTATATCATGCATATCATAAATTTTATCCACTTAAAAAGCACAGCTCATTGATTTTTTTAAGTGTATTCAAAGACTTCTGCAACCACCTCCAAAGTCTAATTTTAGAACATTTTCAACATCCTGCCTGCAAAAAACACATGTAAGTTAGCAGTCATTCTCTTTATCCAGGCCCCCAACCACCATCCCAGGTATTCATCTGTTTCTGTCTCTAATGGATCGTCCCAGTCTGGACATTTTACATAAACGGAATCATATAATATGCAGGCTTTGTGCCTGGCTTCTTTCACAATGTTTGTTCTTAGGTTACCATGCACCAGTATTTAATTCTTTTGTTACTTAATAATATTGCACTATATGAGAACCCCACAATCTATTTAAACATTCATTAGTTGATAGCCATGTAGGGTTTTCTTTCCTACTTCCCTTCCATTATGACTAAAGTTGACATGAACATTCCTGTACAATTTTTCTGCACAAGTAGTGTGTTTTCATTACTCTTATGTATATATGTAGGAGGAAAATTTCTGGGTTATGTGGTGTTGTGGTTTATGATCCTGTGGCCCTGCCAAGTCTCATGTAATCATGGCATGGACACGGCTGAGTCTAGCGTTGGACATTGGTTTGTTGTCTAGCACTGAGGTTGAAGATATGAGTGTTGGCCCCGCCCAGGGGTGGAGCCAATATACAGTGTAAGGGCGGGGGGAAAAGGTGTGTCTTCCCTCTCTTGGGGGTTCGCACCTTGCTGTTGGCAGCCCCGCCATGTCATCCTACCTTGCAGCCAGCTGATTATGGACTGAAACCTCCAAGAACTGTAAGAAATAAACCTTTCCTTTCCTAATTTTGGGCATCAGGTATTTTATCCCAGCAACGAGAAAATGTAACTAAGATGTGGTGACTCTATGTTTAATTTTTTGAGGAGCTGCCAAACAGATTTCCCAAGTTGTTGCAGCAATCTCCATTTATACATTTTGAGTTTTATACCACGTGCTAGAATTACCTACTCAAAACAATCAATACAGTATTTTAAAAATAGTAAATTACACCCATTTACTTGGAGGGATTTTTCACTGTTTTCATTTAGGTTGTAACCTAAAGCAAGATACTGTCATGTAAGAGAAATGCTGTCATAGGTCACCTAGTGATGGGGACACATTCTGAGAAATTCTCAGTTAGGTGATCTCCTACTGTGTGAACATAATAGAATGTGCTTATAGAAATTAACATGGCCACAATACTAGGCAATACAATCTAATGGAGCCACTGTTATAAATGTAATTCATCTCTGACTGAAATGTCAATACATGGCAAACAATAATAATGTACTTTTGTAAATTAAAATAAGTAAATTGTATCTGTTATAAATGCTTCTGGGTTCAAGGAAACAGTAATCTATGCTAATAGTGGTTTAAACAACAAGAATTTTTTTCTCTACTATAATTGATAGTCTGAAGATAATTCCTAGCATTGGTATGGCAACTTAGTAAGATCCCGAAAGACTCATACTTTCTATGTTCCTGCCCCACTATCCTTAATGTCGGTTTGTCATTTCATGGCCACGAGATGCTTGCAGCACCTGTAGGCCACATGTGTGCATCCTGTGAAGGAAGAAGAGTTAACATATAACCCACAGCAAATACCCTACTCAGTAAATATTTTCCTAGAAGTCTCACCCATCTAACTTCCACTAACATCTCACTGGCCAAAACTGGGTCACCTGGTTACCTCTAGCTGCAAGGTAGTCTAGGGAATATGGGGAAAGGATTATCGTTACTAGCTCAAACCAGTCTTGACCCATTGTCAGACACAAGCACACTGAATTGCAAATCAGCATTCTACCAGCAAGGAAGAATGGGATCACTGACACCAAGGACACACAAATCAAAGATAATTGTATAAGCAAGGAGAAATGTATAGAAAGATGCACCTAAGAGTGTCAGTAATAGCTTAGAAGGGTAGAGGGAAAAGACAGCGGGCTAGGGGGTCAGAAATACTAGTGCATTAATTAAGCAACAACTAAGCATTCAGCAATTAACCCTTGAAACCAAGACACATTTTAGCATACACTGAAGGCCCATGTGAGAAACTAAAGGAAGATATATAACCAATCCCTCCATAACTTTCATCAGTTTCTTCATAATGAGAAGTTGTAGGCATGGACATTGATATCAGAAAACCACTGACTGTCTTTGGGTCTATATTGATAAATACATTGACACCCAGTAAATTGGGAACAAAATCTCAAGTTCTCAACTGAGAACAAATTCTCGATTTCAAAAAATTCAACAAGAACTGCAAAGAAGAGGACAGGGATTTAGCTCAGTGGCACAAGCACCTGCCTGGCAAGCATGAGATCATAAATTCGATCCCCAGTACAAAAAAAAAAAAAAAAAAAACTGCAAAGAGTACACCTTGAAGATCCAAAATCATCTTACAGGGATACAGAAAGGGATAAATTGGGCATAAGCACAGAAAAGATGACCTTAAAAATAAGGAGCCACAAACAAGCAAAATTCGACATGAAGTCGCTACCTTCAGAAATGTATAATAGATGTTGCATGGTTTCTCATCAGCTACAAATAGACTGTCCTCAGTCTCTTGCTTAGCAGTCTCAGTCCAATAATTGTGATTCCTCCAAAACCTAAAAGAGAATCAGAGGTGGAGAATCTAAATCTGTTTTGGTAATAGGATTGACTCAGATGGGCTGTACATTAAGGCCCTGTCTTGTGTCCCCTCTGCCACAGTTCAGATTCTAGCTATGGCTTTGGTGGCCAAATCTGCAAAGATTTCAACTCATTGCACCCGGTTAGTGTCTTCCCTCCAGTGCTCACTGTGCTCTTTGCCTCCTGCTCTAGAATTTCTGTGAAGTTGTATGCACCAGTAGGTATTTACTGGGCCTGAACACACCCCACAGCAAGCTATCCCATGATGGAAATGGTATGTTCAGATCAGGTCCAACAGCCAGATCCAGAGAGCAATTCAGAGTACTTGGAAGATCCCCAAGAGATGGCTCAAGCATCACTGCCACCTGGATGCCTCTTCCTCAGATTATAGGCACGATCTCATGAGACAGGAAGAGTGTTTGCTATAACCACATATCAGAGGAAGAAAAAAAAAAAAACCTCAGGTTTGCTGTATGGATAAGCAAGCTTAATTTGTTGCTGTGAGCTGAAAATGGATTGCTGCCACACTCCGGAGGCAGAATGTGAAACAAATAAGCAGAAACCTGAAGCAAGCATGGGAACAGACACAACAAGTACCTATCTTTGTGTCTGGAGTCAGGGCATACCTGAAAGGATCTACCACAAAGTAGACCCTCAGCAGTTCAGTAGATGGGATGACTGGTGCCACATTACTTATATATAACTCGACAAACCTGTGAACAGAACACTCATGGTAGCAGGGGCGGAGCCCATGCCTGGGCTCAGTGTGGTGGACTCCTCACCAAGGCTCGCCCTAGCTACCACACCACCGAATGCTCAGCCAGCCAGAACACAGACCAGCACTCAGTCCTTGACATGGTGCCATCCCTCAGAGAGACCAGCCATTCCCTCGTGGAGTGTGGTTGTCTTATTAGTGTCATTGTCCCTTCTTACTTTGGCACATCAACTCCTAATGCAAATCTTTATGTTCAAAATATCTACAAAGTGCATTCATTAGCAGCAGTGGTCTCTGCTACCAGGAATAGTAGAAGAAAGCATTCTTCTATGGAACACCTCCCTATGGATGGAACAGCATCTCTGTTAATAATACCTGGATTTAAGTCAAGCAAGATGTTAGGAGCATTAGCTTAGCTTAGTTACTTCCTGTTCATCCCGAGTCAGGACTGACATGCAGCTTGGTCTGTTTCTAAAACAGATGTTTCACTCGAATAGCTCCACCGATACATAACATAATTGTAAATATTCATGTTTTCATATTACATGTCCATGGAAATGATTTGCATGGAAGGATCCTTAAATGTCAAATAGAACATCACCATTGAACTCAAGCTCATACCAAATGATTGCTTCTATGGCAATTAACATCCCACTTGGGTTCAGTCTTGTTAGTGTCATTGTTTGTGTTATTAAAACCAACTGCACAACACCAAAGCCATGATTCATGAAAGAAAAAATAAGCTGAACTTCATTAAAATTCAAAACTCCTCTGTGAAAGACATTGTCAAGAGAATAAGACAAGCCAGAGACTAGGAAAAAATATTTGCCAAAAAGATATCTCCATTATTATCAGACATATAAAAAAAAAACTGTTCAAACTCAAAAATAAGATGAACAACCTAATTTAAAAATAAGCAAAAGACCCAAACATACATTCACCAAGAAACTATCCAGATGGCAAATAAGCATATGAAAAGATGCTTGACAATCTTGTGTCATTAGGGAATTGCAAATTAAAACAACAAGGAACCTGGGTGTATAACACGGTGGTAGAACACGTGATTAGCATGTGCAAGGGCCTGGGTTCCATCAACAAGAATAAACACAAAAACAAAAAATGAGATGCTACAGTACATCTATTAGCATAACCAAAACCCCAAACCCAAAACACTGACACACCAAATGCTAGTGATAATGTGGAGCACAAAAACTGTTGCTCACTACTGGTGAGAATTCAAAATGTGAAAACCACTTTGGAAGACAGTTTGACAGTTTCTTGCAAAATTAAACATACTCTTACCATGCAATCCAGTAACCACACTTCTTGGTATTTACCCAAAGAAGTTGAGAGCTTATATCCACACAAAAACCTGAACAAAGATGTTCATAGCAGCTTTATCCATAATTGCCAATACTTGGAAGCAACAGGGATGTCCTTTGGCTGGTGAATGGATTGACTGTGGTGCATTCAGACAGTGAGATATTAGCACAAAAAAAACGTGAGTTGTCAAGCCATGAAAATACATAAAAGAACCTTATAATGTATATTACTAAATGAAGAAGCTAATCCAAAAATGCTACATACTGTGTGGTTCCAACTAGATCATCTTCTGAAAAAAGCAAAACTATGGAGACATCTAAAAGATGAGTCGTTGTGAGGGTTAGGGTGAAAAGGGAAAACTAGGCAAAGCATAGATTTTTAGAACAGTGAAACTACAGTACTAGAATGGTGGCTATAGGTATACCACTAAGTGAACACTAATGTAAACTATGGGCTTTGCTAATGATATGTCAATTTATTATCAATGATAATAAATAGATTGCTCTCAAGCTGGATCTTTGTAGGGGAGGAAGCTGTGTGGGGCTGAGAGCAGGAAGTTTATGGGAGCTCTACTATCTGCCCAGTTGTGCTGGGAAACTCAACTGCTGTGAAAAAGTCTTTTAAGAAAGGAAGGAAGGAAGGAAAGCAGGAAGGAAGGGAGGAAGAGAAAGAAAGAAGAAAGAAAGGAAGAAAGAAAGAAAGAAGAAAGAAAGAAGGAAGGAAGGAAGGAAGGAAGGAAAGAAAGAACAAAAGAAAGAAAAGTTTACAAAAGAACCTTTGCATTTGTCCTCACAGGCTTCCTCTTTGAAGCCTTAAAGCTATTTAGATGTTAAAAGGATTCTTCATGTAAGATTCTTGGGTAACAGTAGAAAAATTAAGCTTCAAACTGTGTAAGAAGGATCTGTGATAGCAGAGTCCTCTGACTGGGGTTCACTGGTTCTGCTCCTGACTGCATGCCCATAATTGGGCCAGATTCCTTGGGTCTTGCACCTCAATGTTAACAGGAGAACATTGGAAGAGATGAATCTAATACACCCACACCCTGAAAATGTGATACTTTTATTTCCATTTTTCATTTTCCTAGAGAACAGTAAGTTCCAGGGCCATTGTCACAATGGACCCAGGTAACGTAACTTTAGAAGTCAGGCAACATACTTGTAGTGGAAAAATATGAAGAAAGATGCTTCAGATACTTTTTATCTCTGTGCTCTTTTTTTTTTTTTTTTTTTTTTTTTGGTGGCACTGGGGATCGAACTCAC